>JASFAX010003507.1:20000-22500 GCA_030737875.1 Allium sativum | reverse complement strand
AGTATGTCAAGAAAAACAGGTGACATAGATTTATAGCGGTTCACCTATGCCTACAACCACTTTTAAGGTTACTTTGTTATTTATTATAACCTATATATTATGGAGATACAATTGTTGGGAAATGCAGGCTAAGAATCTTAAGGCGAACGTAACACTAAAGAGAGTGGGGAAGAGGCAGGGTGAATAGTGTTTAGTGGAATCTTATAGGTTTTATGAAACCTTTTTGAATTAATCGGAAATGGATACAAATCACAAATATATAACAATCAAAGAATCAAATACAGATGCATAATTAAAAATAAAAAGAAGTAAAGGAAAGAACACACAAAGATTTTTATACTGGTTCGGAGTTACCCTACATGCAGTCTCACATAACTCTAGGTTATTACAGATTTCTTTTCAATATAATCTTCAAATACAATACTCGATTTCACAGGCCACGAGGGCCACCCCACCCGTTTTTGGAGTACAATGAGACTCAATTGATTTCTGGGCTACAATCACACCTTGTTGATTTATACGGGTTACAACCACACCTTTTCAATATATGTTTTTGGAAGGAAGATTCAATAGAACTTGATCTTGCGATCTTGGATTACAAAAACTCCTATAACTCTGAATAGCACTTGAAATCTTGAGAAAATTTGATAGTAAATCAATCTGGAATAGAATTGGTTTGATTCTCTTTGAAATTCGATAGAGTTTGATTATCGAATTTAGAAAACTAAGAGTAGAAATGGAGAGGAGAAAGAAAAGAAGAAGATAAATGAAATCAGTTATAAGCAATCGAATTTAGTAGCATATTTATAGTTGTCCAACAATCATATCCTTTCAGGAAAGGACTCAAACCAATAGACAAAATTTTTGAAATTCAAAATTTAAATATAACGGTAACCATGTCGACATGCCTAGTACCCCATGTCGACATCCCTTAGATAGGATTTGAAATTCGAATTCTTTTGAAAATAAAGCAAATGATGTTGAAATAAATCAAGGTAATTCTGGAGTTTAAACATATTATTGTTTTATATGATAAAATATTATAATAGAGTAAAAATATAAATTAAAAACATTTAATTATAACTTACAAAAATGATATGAAAGTTAATTTTAAAATTATAAGTATAAATATAAAAACTTTAAAACTTAATATTCAAAGCTATAGATAAATAAGAAACGTAAAAACTTAATATATAAACTAATAAATATAAGAAAATAATATTACTAAAATTTAAGTAATCATATATAATTAAAACTTAATATAAGTAGGAAAATCTAAAATATATAAAATAGGAGTTAAATTTAAAATCAAAGAAATATTAAAAGACATATGCTTATTTTAAAATAAGAAATAATTTTGAAATCAAATTTGAATATAAGAAGATCTGAAAATATAGATTTAGCGCTATTACGATGTTTTAACAATTTTATAAATTATCTTGTTTACTTGAACTTTTGTTACTCATGAGTCTCCAATCTTGAACTCTTCTCCTTCTTTGAAATCTATATTCTTGAGTCTCTAAAACTGTAAAGTCTTCAAATCAATAGCTGTATAAAATTCATGCATATACACTTTTATATATATATATATATATATATATATATATATATATATATATATATATATATATAAAATAGTGTTAATATATATTTTATAACAATAATAGTTAAAACAAGGTTGTTGTCATCAAAACCATCATCATCAACATCTCAGTCCCTAACAACCTCCCTTTTTTTTTAATGATGGCAACCTTTATTTATAAAATATACTTACCTAATGTCTTGATACTTCAATTACTCCCCCTTACTCCAATAACTCCTTCTGAAACTACGAACTCCCCCTTACTCTAATCCTATTTTACAATTCTCCCCTTTTGTCATCAACGAAAACCATGTACCTGTAATTAATCTACAACTCCCCCTTAAACTAATACAAGACTAAACCTAGTCTATGAACTAATTTAATGCTCTTAAAAATTATGATTGGACTTATATTACTCCCCTTAAGACTATAACATAATCTTATTATAATTAAACTATGTAAAGAATAACCTTAATATGTAATCATCTAGTTAAAACTATGGTACAACTAAAACACAATGCTATAATCAAACTAAAATTTTATTATAATGTTCGTTGCAAATTATAATACACATAACTATACAACGATTTTAACGAATACACGAATATTAGTGGATTTATGTAATTATAATGTACAACGAATATTTCTAAACATACGAAATCTATCTGCTAAGTGTTTTTGATAATTGGAGATTTATGAATTGGACAATTCGGATAATGGAGACAAAATTCTCCCCTTTTTCCAATTATATTTCCATCCTTGTCGAAACACACCTCGCTAACGCAGATGGCTCGATCATCTTCATCCATTTGAACTTCTTGTTCTTGTTCTTCCTCTTCCTCTTCTTCTTCTACTTCTTCTTCCGTAGGATTATGAATTTGAATATTAGACGAGTCATCCTCGATAATGATTGGATTA
>JASFAX010003507.1:0-17500 GCA_030737875.1 Allium sativum | reverse complement strand
TTGTAGCCACTAGTTAAGCAGGGCGGGTCCGGGTAGATTTATGCTACAAACTCAATCCAACCTCGAGTTGGCCACACTCATATTTTCTAAGTGTCATGTCCATTATGTTTCCAAAACATAATTACAAGTTAACATATCACGTCATGTTATAAAAATCATGTTCATGTCATAATTTTACCCAACCCCAACGTAATCCCATCGTTTACATACTCGCAATAACGCATAAAGGATAAAATAGGGAACTTGGCATAATCATGACAAAAAGGTGTTGAAGCCACAAGTTTATCATGGTGGCATATGGAATGTACATATATTCATATACTTGCATATTGCATCATTAGGCTTCAAAAGCATGCATAAAACCAAACTTAGCATATGAGTGATACATGATGATAAATGACATGTAGAAGTTGCTAGAAGTTCGCATTTAGCCTCACATGCAAGTTATCATAAGGGATATGATAACTTCCATGTTGCCAAAATGCAACCTTCAACATAAAGCTTGGAGCTTTATGCTCACAACATCAAGTTTAACTTGCATAACATGATAACATGATCAACCCAAACTTGCATAACATAGCAACATGTGTCATACATAATGATTAACCCAACTTGCATAATGATCATCCAAACTTGCATATAATGATCAACCAAACTTGCATATAATGATCAACCAAACTTGCATATAATGATCAACCAAACTTGCATATAATAATGATCAACCCCAAACTTGCATCATTCATTTAACTTTAGAGTTCAAAGAAAGAAAGTAGAAAAGGGCTTACAATGCTATGAAGACACAAATAAATATTTATTATAAAGATTGAGACGAAGCCCTTATGCAAGCACCAAAAACCCAAATATGCAAGCTCCAAACGAAAACCCTTGAGCCAAATCAATAAAAACCCTTGCTTTGTAATAGAAATGTTGCAACTTGACTTGAATGCAAACTAAGAACACTCATACAAGCTTGAAAATACTTGTATGCACTCAAAATCTCTCATAGAAATAAACTTAGGAATTTTAGCATGAGAGTGGAGGCCATGAGAGAAACAAATTTGGCATAGTTTAGTTGTAGGAATGAATAATGATGATTTAGGTTAGGCTTAGGGGTCTTTTTATAGAGTTTTAGGATAGTATTAGTCATAGGATTAACCCTAGATTCAATCCAAGCCATCAAAGCATGTCTTGGGGAAGAAGTCAAGTGTAGGAACCATCTAGGGCCTTTAGATTAAAGCTGAACCATGAGAACCATTCAAATGCAAAATCTGCATTTGAGCGAATCAGCCCACGGGTTGACAGCCAAACACCCTGGATTAACCCCTAGTCGACCCAGCGGACTCGGGTCGGCCTCAAAAATCGGCCGGTTCGGTTATTCCCCTCTCCCAATTCGCTGTTTTGAACATTTTTGCATATTTATTTATTTAATTTTCAATTATATATATATATATATCAATATATATATATATTTCTCTGCGCAACCCATTTCACTTAATTAAGTATACTTTAATTTGTGAATTTTTCGTGAAACTTCGCGAGGCCATATCTTGGTCATACGGACTCCGATTTTCGAAAACTCGGACTCTATTTCGCGTATTTTTCCGAGACGAACGCAATGGCACAGCCCGTTTCCCTTGATTCAGATTTTACAGTTTAATTCTGCCTCCATTTATGTTATAACATGTTATTCAAAAATACGGGTTGTTACATTCTCCCCTCCTTAAAGGATTTCGTCCCCGAAATCTCCAAGTTAGGAAGAACGTATCCTACCATCCATCACCCATCTACTCAAAACATCATCCACGTGCAGTCATTGTCCTTAAAGGATTCTAAATGCTGTATGATCATATGCAAAGGTGTGTGTATATGTACTTATCTAATGCAAAAATCAGGCGGTTACTGATTCAGTAAACCTCCTTAATGCAAAGCATGTTGGTGAAATGAGTCCATATGTATGCAAATTCCTAACATAACTCATAGTCTCTACATGAGTGCACATAACATTCATCCATATGCAACATCCACGTGATAGCATAACAAGTTTCATCCATGAATAAGCATAAACACTCATGCATATGCGGTATGAAAGTGTGTGAGCCGATCTTAGTGCCTAATGTGTATCATGCATCCACGAATATCCACGTGCAAACACTTGCAACCACTTGCAACCATCAAGCATAACATGTTTCAAATACATGTTTCATCCAAAGGGTTTCTACCTAAGGTCCTCATAACATGATTAACGAGATAATTAGACAAACAGGATAAACACGGATAGCAAAAAGAAAGATATGCTACTTAGGAGAGAGGTTGAGAATGTACCCTCAAAAAGAAATGGATAAAACCCACGCATCTTCTCCTCGGTTTCCCAAGTTGCATCTTCGTCGGCTTCACCCCACTGAACTTTCACCAACTTGACCTCTCGATTCCTTAGCTTCTTGATCTCTGTTCCCAAGATACGAATCGGAGCTCTTCTCAAGGTTGCTTCTTTCTCTACCTCAATGTCTTCAAGAATGCTTGGTTCAACCACCTCAGCGGACTCATGTAGGCACTTTCGGAGATGCGAGACATGAAAGACATTATGCACTCCGGCTAGCTTCTTGGGCAATCCCACCTTATAGGCCATCTTTCCAATTCTCTCTATGATAGGGAAGGGTCCTACGAACCTTGGTGCTAGCTTCCCCGCTGCTCCAAAACGTACCACATTTCGCAAAGGAGAAACCTTCACGAAAACTTTGTCTCCCACTTCGAATTCCAAATCTGCCCTTCGCTTGTCAGCATAGGATTTCTGTCTATCTTGGGCCGCTTTCATCCTTCTTCTTACTAATTCAACTTTCTCGGATGTGTCTCGTATCATATCGGGCCCAAGTATAAGTCTATCTGTTGTCTCCCACCAACAAGATGGTGACCTACACGGCCTCCCATATAAAGCTTCAAATGGTGCCATCCCTATGCTGGCTTGATAGCTATTATTATAAGCAAACTCTGCAAGAGGAAGGTGGTCTTCCCAAATACCACCGAAGTCGAGAACACAAAGCCTCAAGAGATCTTCTAGCACTCTATTCACCCTTTCGGTTTGGCCATCCGTCTGGGGGTGATAGGCTGTACTCAAATTCAATCGCGTACCCATCGCTTCTTGCAAACTATTCCAGAACTGGCTAGTGAAAATTGGGTCACGATCGCTAACTATGCTAGAAGAAACTCCATGCAACCATACTATCTCTTGAAGATAAACAGATGCTAGCCATGATACGGTCCTCTTGCTTTTCACCGGAAAAATGGGTTCTCTTCGTAAGTCTATCAATTATTACCCATATCCCATAAAGCCCAAATAGTTTGGTGACGAACTTCCTCACCCCAACCATATATCACAAATAGGCTAGTCATACTCCTTAGGGGGTTTGCAACAGATCTAAGATTGAGGATTGGGCCGAGAGGATATACTTAAAAGATAACATGCGAGTAAGCTCTACGGAACAATAGGGATCAAGGATATACTCTAAGAAAGAGATTAAATGCGCGTATCTAGTCTTCGATCTTCTAAGCCGCATTTTCTTGTGCTTAATCCCATCGTGCCCTGACCGTCTTTTAACTTCGCAATTCCGTAGTCCTTAATTCTTGTTCCCAAAATATGAGTTAGAACTCATTTCACCATTGCCTCTCGTTCCACTTCCACTTATTCTTTGCCTAAAATACTTGGCTTAAACATAACTGCGTGCTCATGGTTTCGTGCAAGCTTTCCAAGATTCGTTAGTGAATCTTGGATCTCGTTTAAATATTATACTGTATCCCACGCAGAAAACTATCTCTTGAAAACAGTGTCAATCCACGTTGCCAAACTGGAGCCGAGGTAAGGGCTCTCTTGAGCCTTTGAAAAACAAGCTCACACTCCAAGTCCCATGCAAAGACTAAGTTCTTCTTCGTCAACTTAGTAAGAGGGGCCGAGATCTTAGCGAAGTCCCTGATGAACTTCCTATAGTAGCCCGCCAAACCGAGAAAGCTTCTTACTTCGGTTGCATTCCTAGGAGTCTTCCAGTCTTGAACCACAACCACTTTCGCAGGATCCACCGCTATGCCTTGCTTGGAAACTATATGTCCAAGAAACCGAACTTCCCTTCTCCAGAAATGACATTTGGAGAACTTGGCTTTCAACTGATGCGCTCTAAGTGTATCCATCACTTCCTTGAGATGCCTAGCGTGCTCTTCCTCATCCTTTGAGAAGATCAGAATATCATCCACGAAGACAACAACAAACTTGTTGAGGAACTCACTGAACACCCTACTCATCAAGTCTACAAAGTAGGCGGGTGCATTAGTCAATCCGAATGGCATGACAAGCCATTCAAAGAATCCATCTGGAGTCCTAAACGCAGTTTTATCAATGCTATCCTCAGCTACTCTAAGCTGATGGAATCCGGTGGCTAGATCGAGTTGAGAGAAAACAGAAGCACCTACCAGTTGGTCAAAGAGATCATCAATTCTCGGTAACGGGTGCCTATTCTTCTTTGTCAGCTTGTTCAACTCTCGATAATCAACACATAGGCGAAGCGAGCCATCCGCCTTAGTAGCGAATACCCCCGGAGCACCCCACTCAGAAATGCTTCGTCTAATAAAACTCTTCTCAAGCAATTCCTTGATTTGCTTACTGAGATCCCTTCTTTCTCGAGGGGCCATGTGCCTAACGGGCAATGATACTGGCTTGGCATTATCGACTAGATAAATGCGGAAATCTATCTCTCGTTTAGGGGGTAACCCCTTAACTTCTTCAAAGACATCAGGATAGTCTCGGATCACCCTTACAGATCGCAGATCATCGATGGACGAGTCGAGAGATTCAAGATAACATAACATGACGGGACCTCTAGGGTTACAAGAAATTTCTAGGGTATTACCGAGGCGAGTTATGATCCTCACCACCCTAGGTTCACAATCGAGAATGGCTCCATAACTGGACAACCAATCCACCTCCAAAATCAACCCGTATCCCATAAACCCGAGAACCTAAACATTACACATGAATTCTATGCTCAAGATAGAGATATTCAAATCCACACAAATCACAGGTAGATGGGCGGAACCCCCAATTGGATTTGAAACACAAACGGGATCCTCAACTAAGCTAGTACTTAGGTGCAAACTTTCAACAATATCAGAAGAGATAAAGCTATGCGATGCGCCAGAATCAAATAAGGTGCGAACAGGAAAATCAGAAATGTAAACATGAATTTCTATAAAAACTCTACCTCGATCAAAAGCTGGAAGAGCGAGGAGAGCCTGCAATTGCCCTCCAGAGGGTCTTACTTGCTGAGTTTGTCCTTGCCTTTGTCCTTGCTTCTTGGGGCAATCCTTACTGAAATGTCCAGTCTCTCCATAATGAAAGCATTCGCCCAACTTCCTTTTCTTCTTCCTACAGTCTTTGGCTATGTGCCCAGTAATCCCACAGAAGTTGCACTTCCTCCTTTCTCTTGACTTGTTGTCCTTGCTATTGTTGTTCTTGCCTCCTTTTCCGGAATCTACCTTCTCGCCTTGAGACTCATTTGCCTTGACCTCCTTCTTGCCACTCTTATCTTCCTCTTGAAGCAGGGCCATATTCACCAAACTCTCGAAAGTCGCCCCCATGGGTAAATGAGACATGGCCAAACCGCGCAATGGCTCATTCAATCCTAGAGCAAAGTGTAGGGCCTTCTTCTGAGCTGTGTTTACCAATTCTAGGCCGAACTGAGCAAGTTGATTAAACATATCCACGTATTCCCTAACTGTCATGTCCCCTTGCTTTAGAGATAGGAAGCTCTCCATCTGAAGATTCTCTTCAGTCGATGATAGAAACTTTAGTCCAAACCTTCTCCTAAAGTCATCCCAAGTCTCAATGGGTCTAGTAGTGGTGGTGACTACCCACCAATAAGCAGCTTCCCCTTTTAATAGCCATACCGCCAGCAGAACTTTCCTACGATCTTCCACCTCAAATATAGCAAAGAGGTATTCAGTTTCCTTTAACCAGTTTCTTGCCTCCACAGAAGTCTCCGTTCCGACAAAATTCTTGCAACCCATCACCTTAAAGTCTTTGCAAAGCTCCGCGAAATTCACTTGTGTATGCTGAGGGGGAGGAGGAACCTCAGCTACGGGAGGAGGAGAGATGTTAGCGACGGGGGAAGGAGGAGGAATGTTCGCGGAGCCGGCTTCATTCGCCCTTGCCTCCATAAATCTTCGGAACCAGACGGGTACTTGTACGCCTTCCGGGATGTTAAAGCGATCGGCCATACTAAAACGAAGAAAAAGATAGATTCAGAATGAAGAAACGAAGGATAATGCTATGGCTTTTGGGGAATAGCCTTTTAAAATAAACTAGACTTTTCTTGGAAAATACTTAATTGGTTTTGAAAATAGTTTTTCAAAAGGTAAGTTTCAAAAACACTTTTGCTCAAATCTTGTAAACCTTATGCTCTGATACCAAATGTAACACCCCACCTCCGAAAATGCCACTCTTGCAAGGACATTAGCTTTGGAGGGGCGTTAAACAAGGTAAACATGCATGCAGATATCACAAGACAGAACATATAAGTAAAACAGAGTAGTAAAGCAGCGGATAGAACTTAGCATTTCAAAACCACAGTCATGTTACAACAAAGTACTTGGTCATTATTTTCCAACAACAAAGTCTAGATAAAAGCATAAACTGAAAAACTGAAATACATAAAGTACTATCCCCAAAATGAAGTGATAAACCATAGCTAGCTCAATGTCCAAAACCGTACATGAGCAAATCCAGTAAGCAAGCTGTAAAGATCCAAGCTAAGCTCCAATGTTCCCACCCTGAGAACCTGAGGGGGGGGGGGGGAACGGAAGAAAAGAGGCGAAAGAAAACAGGTCAGTCAAAAAGACTGGTAAGCCCTACTACTATCTGTCTATGAACTAGTAAAGTTAACTGGCATGAGAAGCTGAGATGAACATAAGAATAACAACATACTGGCATGATGATTAACTAACAAGATAGATAAAGGTGTCATCGCATAATTAAGGTTAAGTTTTGCACCACGGGTGTACTAGCATTCTAACATGTCAAGTAAAAACAAGAATTGATCCCTTGGCCCAGCTTGGCCCACCATCATGAGGTGACCTAAATTAAGGTCCAACTACACGGTCTAGTCGATCGGCTCCCTATAAGCCTAACTCGTCAAGTGTCGGTGTCATACGGCCTAATCATGTAATGTAGTTGACTGTGCAGGGTCCACCCTAGGGTGTATCTGGCCCTACGGTGTAACCCTCAGACACCATACCATGATGCACAGTCCAAACCTACCGGTGCCCGTGTTCAACTCCGGACTTGATGTGCACGACCATGGTCCGCCTGAACAACCGGGGCATCATTCAGCCGTCTCTTTTGGTCTCTTACAATCAGCCCAGTAATCGTGCCCCACCCTAGCCTAGTCCTAGGGTCTTATGATACATCTAGAAGGTTACTGCTGAAAAGGACCACGCAACTAGGGTTTCTTAACGGTTTAAATGTGGTTAACCCGATCCAAACGTGGATTAAATCGGTTAAGAGTACCCAAGGCTCCTGACTTAACCTCGATTAATCCATCAAGCCCAAATTGGTTAAGTATTAAGTGGACCATGACTAAACCCTAATCAGGAGGCATTAATTAACTTAATGCGCTTTAACCTCTCACATTAGACTTGTGGTTACTAGTTAAGCCGGGCGGGTCCGGGTAGCTTTACACCACAACTAGGTCTAACCTCGGGTTCGAGCACAACATGACCAACTTCTCACATTGGGTCTTATTGTTTGTAGCCACTAGTTAAGCCGGGCGGGTCCGGGTAGATTTATGCTACAAACTCAACCCAACCTCGAGTTGGCCACACTCATATTTTCTAAGTGTCATGTCCATTATGTTTCCAAAACATAATTACAAGTTAACATATCACGTCATGTTATAAAAATCATGTTCATGTCATAATTTTACCCAACCCCAACGTAATCCCATCGTTTACATACTCGCAATAACGCATAAAGGATAAAATAGGGAAATTGGCATAATCATGACAAAAAGGTGTTGAAGCCACAAGTTTATCATGGTGGCATATGGAATGTACATATATTCATATACTTGTATATTGCATCATTAGGCTTCAAAAGCATGCATAAAACCAAACTTAGCATATGAGTGATACATGGTGATAAATGACATGTAGAAGTTGCTAGAAGTTCGCATTTAGCCTCACATGCAAGTTATCATAAGGGATATGATAACTTCCATGTTGCCAAAATGCAACCTTCAACATAAAGCTTGGAGCTTTATGCTCACAACATCAAGTTTAACTTGCATAACATGATAACATGATCAACCCAAACTTGCATAACATAGCAACATGTGTCATACATAATGATTAACCCAACTTGCATAATGATCATCCAAACTTGCATATAATGATCAACCAAACTTGCATATAATGATCAACCAAACTTGCATATAATGATCAACCAAACTTGCATATAATAATGATCAACCCCAAACTTGCATCATTCATTTAACTTTATAGTTCAAAGAAAGAAAGTAGAAAAGGGCTTACAATGCTATGAAGACACAAATAAATATTTATTATAAAGATTGAGACGTAGCCCTTAAGCAAGCACCAAAAACCCAAATATGCAAGCTCCAAATGAAAACCCTTGAGCCAAATCAATAAAAACCCTTGCTTTGTAATAGAAATGTTGCAACTTGACTTGAATGCAAACTAAGAACACTCATACAAGCTTGAAAATACTTGTATGCACTCAAAATCTCTCATAGAAATAAACTTAGGAATTTTAGCATGAGAGTGGAGGCCATGAGAGGAACAAATTTGGCATAGTTTAGTTGTAGGAATGAATAATGATGATTTAGGCTAGGCTTAGGGGTCTTTTTATAGAGTTTTAGGATAGTATTAGCCATAGGATTAACCCTAGATTCAATCCAAGCCATCAAAGCATGTCTTGGGGAAGAAGTCAAGTGTAGGAACCATCTAGGGCCTTTAGATTAAAGCTGAACCATGAGAACCATTCAAATGCAAAATCTGCATTTGAGCGAATCGGCCCACGGGTTGACAGCCAAACACCCTGGATTAACCCCTAGTCGACCCAGCGGGCTTGGGTCGACCTCAAAAATCGGCCGTTCGGTTATTCCCCTCTTCCAATTCGCTGTTTTGAACATTTTTGCATATTTATTTAATTTTCAATTATATATATATATATATATATATCAATATATATATTTCTCTGCGCAACCCATTTCACTTAATTAAGTATACTTTAATTTGTGAATTTTTCGTGAAACTTCGCGAGGCCATATCTTGGTCATACGGACTCCGATTTTCGAAAACTCGGACTCTATTTCGCGTATTTTTCCGAGACGAACGCAATGGCACAGCCCGTTTCCCTTGATTCAGATTTTACAGTTTAATTCTGCCTCCATTTATGTTATAACATGTTATTCAAAAATACGGGTTGTTACATTATATCACACCCCTATATAATTTTTGATTTACATCTTTTGATGAGTCATCTTTGCTTAAGGTTTCACTGGTTGTCATGCGTGTAGGTTTTCCTTTGGTATTACCCATATTAATTTTATCAGTTATGTCTCTAGCATATTTTTCTTGGTTAATAAATATACCATTATCTAATTGCTTTATTGGTTATCCTAAAAAGAAGGTCAGTTCTCCCATATGACTCATTTCAAATTCTTTTTTCATAATTTTAGAAAATTATTTGTTCATTTCATTATTTGTTTATCCAAAAATATTGTCATCAACATAAGTTTGTACTAATTGAATATCATTTTATTTCTTTTAATAAAAGAGTGTTATCTACTTTACTAATTTCAAAGTTTGATTGTAATAAATATGATCTTAGTCTATCATACCAAGCTCTGGGAGCTTGTTTTAAACCGTATTGTGCTTTCTTTAATTTATAAACATGATTTAGAAATTTTTCATCTTTGAATAACGGGTATTGTTCAACGTAAACATCTTCGTTCACAAATCCATTTTAAAATGCACTTTTTACATCTATTTGAAATAATTTTAAATTATTGTGTTTAGCGAAAGCAAGTAAAATTCTAATAGTTTCTAATCTTGCTATGGGGCAAAGATTTTATCGTAATATGTCCCTTCTTCTTGGCAATATCCCTATGCAACTAATCGATCTTTATTCCTAACAATCTCACCAATTTCATTTATTTTATTTTTATAAACCCATTTAGCTCCTATTATAGATTTATCCTCAAGTCTAGGAATAAGTTATGATACATCATTTCTAGTATATTGATTCAGTTCTTCTTACATAACAAGTATCCATGAATCAATAGTTGAATCTTCCTACGGATTTTTAGGTTCGATAGATTCATAGTTTCTTCAATAGTATTATTTTTCAAATTAAAAACTCTGTAAGCCTTACTCTTGTTTGGATAACCAATAAAAATTCCTTTGTCTGATTTAGAGTCAAATTTATCTAAATTTTCTTTAGTATTTAAAATGAAACATTTACTTCCAAAAATTCTAAAACAAAAGACTTTTGGTTTCTTAGTGTGAAGAATTCTGTATGGTGTTTTTTCTCTTAGGACCTTTTGGTTTTACCTTTTCTGGTTCGCTTTTCGTCGCTCGTGTCCCCGGTTGGTCATCGGACGTTACCGCTTCTACGGGGTTGTCAATCCAATGACAACCCGACATTGGTAACACCCAAATAGGTATCGGTGCTGCGCCTCTTGCTCGTCCCTACATTTATCTGGTGTCCTCTTGTTTCTGCTATCTCTGTTGTCTTGCTGTCTTCCCTATTGCAGGAGAGGTCTCTTCCTCTTCGGCATATTTTCCCCCTTCTTTGTAAGGAAGAGATAGCGATCATTAACGATCGTCTATCTCGTCTTACTAAGAATTCGTGTCCATCGCGGACTAGTGCTTCGTGATCTGTCACTTCCTCAGTTGTCCCTTCTTTTTCTTCTCGTCGTAGACCGAGAGCGCGCTTCCTCGCACCCCCTCACCATTCGCACACGCTCTATAGCGGCATCTGAGAAGATCGTTAGATCTACTCGATACGCACTATACCTTGTCTGAGAAGATCGTTAGCTTCTATCGATGGCTTGTTCGACTCCTTTGATCTCTTCCTCCTTTCTCTTCTCGGTGGTTTATGCAAGTGTGATCGGACAGAGAGATTGCCCCATTGGTCAGACATCCTTTCTCTTTCCAGTTTGGGTTTTGCGGTTACAGTTTTAGGAGGAGACTTCAATGTAGTCGCTTGCCAAGTCGAGAAACGAGGAGGCATTGCCGCTAACCGTTCAATGGTTGCGTATTTTAATGCCTTTATCGTTAGCTCATGTCTTTCTAGGGTGTCTTTTGTTGGATCGGCTTTTACTTGATGTAATAACCAAGAAGGGCCTAATCGGATTTTTTCTAGACTTGATAGAGTCTTCAGATCGGAATGTTGGTTCAACCTTCCCTTTGCGTTTTCCATTTCCCATCTACATCGAACCTTTTCGGACCATGCTCCTATTATTCTTTGCTGCTCTCCCCATACTCTCTCCGGTCCTTCTTCTTTTAGGTTATAGAGTATGTGGAAATCCCATCTCTCATTCCATCGGGTGGTGGAAGACTCATGGAACGCTCCTATTTCTTGGTCCCATTGTAATGACCCGAGAAGTTCAGATCCTGATTATCTATACTAATACATATCCTGTATCACATATCGACTAATCAAACATTAGAAATTAACAGATCATTAATAGGAAGAAGTTAGAGGGTGAGAAATAGGAAGAAAGAAAGTTAGAATAGAAGAGAAAGAAAAACTGAACACAATAGAATCAGAGTATACCCGAATCTCACAGCGGAACTGAACTCTATATATCAAATGTTGAAGCTTCCTACTCCAAGATCCTTCAAGTGTATCTGGAAAATCCTAAAACTACTTGACTACCCATACAAATTTTGGGCACCCAAGAGTTTAGGGAAAACACAGAAAAATAAACTCTGGGTCAGTCATGGGACTGGTGTGAGTAAACAATTTTAAACAGCTTGATTTTAAAGTTTAAAGATCTTTTTCGAAAGAAAGGATAATCGTAAGACCAAATTCACACATAAATACAGACGGTTTTTACCTTACGATAACCCATTTTTTTTTGAGAACATATATATCTTCTGATATTATGATAGTGTCTAAATACAAATAAATATCTATCTAGCGGAACGATTGCATCTCACGCTCCACATATATAGTATACAATCAAAATCGCGGATGCTTATTGGAGATTGGATTCCTATTATGACAAGGTATGGAACCACCTGTCAATAGTGTATCTCTAGAGGCAAATACACTGGGTTCAACAAGAATGTCTTGGAACCCGGCCACACATGGCCGACCACTCATTTCGCTTGAGTGTATCGAATGTATATCACCAACGGTTGGGATCAGCAACCGTTTCCCGAAAGGGACAACATCGATAGAGTAAAGAAGCAAAAAGGAATTTATCTAGATAGGTGATTACACACCCTAATGGGAGCGACCCACATAGCCATGTTGCCTGCCCAATTTTTGTCATTTTCCGGTTGTGAGGCTTGAGGTTAGAATTTACCATTAGAACATCTGGCCATCACTCACTTTGAATGTCACATCATCAGATCCGCCAAATCACTAATTGACGTCCACAAATGTACTCTAGATGTAAAAGAAGGGTCATTCTTTGCCATCAACTTGGTATATTTGTAAAAATCAATGTACTTGGTTTTTAGGAAATACTCTGTCAGACATTCATCCATATAAGTCATCCAGGAACAGGATGAACCGAAGGCACTGTCCTACTACATCCAATATAGGAATCACCCCACGGATCAGTAGCGAATCCTTGCAATCCTAAGATTTCAATCACGATAGAATTACAAGCCAAAATAATTATGGTGGACCAGTCCAGAGAAATTCAACGATTAATTCTTCCGATCATGAAGATCATCGGTCTTCAATGCTCCATCTTTATACGCCTGCAAGTTAGTCGCGATCACACATTTGGTTCAAAGTGGTTTTGGGTCTAGTTCCCATCCCGGTCTCTTCGAACTAACTAGTAGGGAATAATTCTTTGATAGTCGGTGTTTTAATTATCAAATTCAAACAGTGTGATCAAGTAAAGCTTATTCAAATTATTTCATATCATATATAATGTCCATTCAAATCAATTACTTGTATAAATCTATTTTCTAATTTCGGAATAGTAATCAGCACACGATGATTAAAATATAATAACACATGTCAACGTTTCATTTAATCTGATTCATCACTCTATAATATAACATATAATTACTAATCACTCAATACAACAATAACAGTCAAAAATGATTCGATGCGTAAATTCCAATCTAATAACAGTTTGGAATATAGGATCTCAAGTAACGATTAATTTCACATCATATTTATTTCAAATTCCTCAGAAATAAATGTGCTGATTTTATTTAAACCTTTCTTTTATTTCGACGAATACAAATATCAAATATTTAGGGCTTTTAACTTTAGTTCACATGACACCGTCTATTTCTGTAATTACGGAAGAGTTTCCGATCCTTTGTTTTATTTTCTTTCATATATACTTTTCTTTTATTTAATAATAATTTAATTTAAAAAAACTGATAAATCTATATAACAAGAATTTCCTTGACCTATTACGGTTTTATTTCCGAATAGGTACCTTCTGTCGTCCCTTGTAAATTGTTGAGTCGAACTTCAAACTAGAAATACGTTTATATTTTAAGAAGGAAATTTAAAATCTTAAACTACCTTATTAAATATTTTAATGAATTTATAAGCCTAAAGCTCAATAGACTGGAGGCCGTCCACGCAACAGCAATGACCCAATTCCTTTCAGCCTATTATTCACTACACCGATCCTTTGTTTTCTCCTTTTAATCTTTCTTTTTGTTTAAACGTTCAAAAGTAACTACAAAACTAAAAAAAACACATGATTCTTCCCTACCCTCTCCAGGCTTAAGGCCCAATACCACACGGTGGCCAAATTTTCACACGAGGTACACACTCCATATCTGATCCTTCTCACGTATACGTTATTTTTTTGTTTTACTTTATCATTTCAAGTTCTGTTTTATTTCTTTACATATCTACTTCAAAATAATACTTGGCCTTTATTTTTACACGGATCTGCAATTGTATTCAAAGTTCAAACTGGTACCTCTCTTTGTCTCTGTTTTCATTTCTTATCTTTCCTGTTACCTTTCTTCCACCATCCAACTTGTACACTATACTTCCCCATTCACATGCATGCATTAAGACATATTTCATTCAACTCAATTGATTTCACATATATCAAACAGTGAGCGTTGAGAGCTGGTGTTGATGCAGAACCGATAGACTAATGTAAAACTGGCGCTGAGTGCCGAAGTGGATGATATGAATTGAAGATGAAGTACAGGACCGAAGGAAATGTTTTCCACCTTCAGTTGCAAAACCAGTAAGTATCTATTGAAGAACCAATGCAAAGTTGGCGAAATGAACTTCTATGGACACCTAAATTTGATGCGGACTGATATTTGAACTGAGTATGCCAACGGTTACATCAGGTGTTGAAGCATCTTTGTTTAATTGAGTATTTGAATCGTTGACAGGATAAATAGTCAACTACGGGAGACAAAGTAAGCAATGGTCAAGTACTTCTAAATAAGCTGCTACATGCCTCGCCCAGGTACTCTATTTATGTTCGTTAAGAGATGACGTCAAAGTCGTCTTCCATCGAGAACAGCCTAGAGTGTGTCTCTTTCTGAGGTGAAAGCGGTACCCTCAGAATTACACTCTGTGCATGCCGCCCCACTCCTCATCGAAGAGGTACTAGTCGAATTATGTCAATGTTCTTTGTTATTCATCCAGGCTGCAATTCACTTGTTTTTAGTTCATTTGTTCCTACTATAATTCTTGTTCATAAATTTCTTGTTATTCTCTATCTCCTTACCGTTCTTATATACTTATTTCCTGCCATTTTTATGCAAATACTTGTTCCATTTCATACTATCGTTGATTCTTTTTTCCTTCACCATTTCCCTTGTACACCATGTCAACCGTGCATATGCATAAAAATTTCCACCGTCATCTCAAAGCTCCAGCCACGCCCTCTAGTCACGCTCACCTTCATGATCTCGTTTTTACTATCCGAAACCCGATACTCTACTGTTTACAAAATCTCAAGCTTTAGCCGAAGCTTCAAAGTTTCACATGTCCCCTCAAACCACGTCGCAACACTGCCATGGTCCACCGAATATCACCAAACTTTACCAAAATATCACCGACTAGTCTATCCTTCCATTCCCCTCGGTGCGAACCCATAACTCATCACCGCTGTGGAACAGTTTGCCTCTAACTCAGACTGCCCAAGACAGTAGTTCACCCCTATTTCGATACCATTCACTCAAATTACAAGTTTAAAAATCCCAGTAGTATTTTCCTATGATCATTTATCCACCCCACTCCTTTGACTTTGGCTCTATGACCACCTCAATCGCCACAGTTCAGCCAGATAATTTTTTCGATCATCTCGGAAGTTCTCAGCACCCAGCTATTTAAAAATCATGATTTTTATATTAAAATTCATGGTTTTTAAATTCAGTTTTGTCTGTATAATTGATTTTATATATTTCGATGTCGAAAATTTGAGTATTTATATCTTCTTGCTATTATTTGATAAGTTTTAGATGTATAGGTGGTCGGCTGACTTGAAACCAATTTTTAAAGCCTAATTAAGTCATAAACACACAAATTCTTATGTTGGATCCGAACCCTGTAATAAACTAGATTTCATTTTACTGATTTTTAAATGCCTGGATATGGAAGTTCCCCACTATTTCAATCATACAGATGTTTGCAATTTACTTCCCTTGATTTGTTTGTCAAGCATGATCGATAATTATATTTTTAATAGCAACTATATGGAGATATATGTATGAATACAATAAAAAAAATTCCGAGTTTACTTATTATGCCACATTTCTGTCCTTTGTTTATTCTCAAGTTTTTCCCAAACCCCTTAGTCCTGGTTTACATATTTCAGAGATTTAAACTGTAATGACTGAAGGGTTTGAACCAAATATGATGTGTGTATATATCAGAACACTTGTGGTTTTGATTAACTTATGTTTATATAAGACAACAAAGAGAAAGGTTGTTTACTCCTATATTAGTTTACTACTGCCTTTCATATCTGTTTCTCAGGTTTTTATCAAATCTTCAACTTCTATCTTAACAATTTGTGGAGAGGAATCTTTTAAACAATGACACATTAAAAACAAACATCGTCACAGTACACATATGATTTGAACGTATTGGAGTTATATAAACAGGAAAAGAACTTTAGAAGATTTATTCACAAGATTGCATACTGCTGTTTAGTATCATAGTGTTTTGTTTCCATATTGCTCAAAATACTCGGTCTAAATCTATTTCAGCAATTATCCTTAAACAATATCAACATCCATGTAAAGGAGAAGCATATATTACATACATGATTAACAACTAAAGGTATTGTACGTGTTTACTCACCTATACTGCTGCCCTGTATTTTGACTACAGCTTCGCTTTATATTCCATATTTTGCTCTCTGTTTTGTCTTTCATGGTTTCGTTCTCTATTATACTTGTTTTGCCTAGTGTTTCGGCCATTTCCATTTAAAGTTTTCTCTTTGTTTTCATTTTGTTTCCCTAGGATTGTGTGTGGATTTGTGAAGTATGTGTGTGTATTTATAGGTGGACATGTGCATGCGCAAGTCAGGTAGGTTTTAAGGCAGGGAGGTGCATACATGCAACATTTAAGTGAAAGGATTTGTGATGTAGTGTGATGGCTGTCTATCGGTGTTGATGCTAGATATGTATAGGCTGTAGTTATACATGAAGTGATATGGGATGTGCACTCCTCTTTACTTGCATATACTTCGATGCTAAGCAATACCACTGTGTTCTGTTCTGTTGTACAACCTTACATGTGCAAAAGGGGTACTGATCAATGTGCTAGTTGGTTTAGAGGCTTAGGCTTTGTGTAGGAAAGTCCCGGCTAGTTTTACTTGGTGAAAAGATGTTCATAGGATGTAGCCATGAAGTGAAATAATGGTGTGATGTTGAGTTGCAACAGCTTATGTATAGTGCTCTTTAAATGTTTGTAAACTTGGTCTCTAAATTATATAACAAGGCCATGTTTTCACTGTGCCTATTCTATATATACATGTACAACCTATATATATGTAAATCAAACTAAGCAGCAAAGTAAAGATCACCCTGTTTGATTTGACATAAAACTGCAGCCTTGTTTTTTTTTTCTTTTCAGATTTTGCTTAGATTTTTATTTCACTTCATTCTTATCTTACTAGCTTCATGCATTCATTTAGATGCATATAAATGTACATATTTTAAAGTCATATTTGACTTATATACACATATAGATTCAAGTGTATATATACATACTATATTTGCTTATGTGCAATTGTGTAAACAAGTTTAT
>JASFAX010003506.1:0-42279 GCA_030737875.1 Allium sativum | reverse complement strand
ATTATGTCAGAAAATTCATTACATAGAAATTCATTTGTAGATCCAAAAATAATGTCATCAACATAAATTTGAATAACTAAAATATCATTTTGAGTTATTTTTATAAAAAGAGTTGTGTCTACTTTCCCGATTTCAAAACCAGAATTTATTAAGTGTGATTTTAATCTTTCGTACCAAGCACGAGGTGCTTGTTTTAAGCCATACAAAGCCTTCTTTAATTTGAAAACGTGGTCAGGAAATTGTTCGTATATAAAAAGTGGAGGTTGTTCAACATAAACTTATTCTTTTATGTAACCATTTAAAAAAGCACTTTTTACATCCATTTGAAATAATTTTATATTATGATGAACTGCAAAAGCTAATAAAATATGAATTGCTTCAAGTCGAGCTACAGGAGCGAAGGTTTCTTCATAATCAATTCCTTCTTCTTGGTTATAACCTTGTGCAACCGGACGTGCTTTATTACGAATTATATTTCCATTTTCATCAAATTTATTTTTGTAGATCCATTTTGTTCCAACTACTGATTATTCTGTTGGTCGAGGGACTAATTTCCAAACTTCATTTCTTTCAAATTGATTAAGTTCTTCTTGCATGGCTAATATCCATGACTCATCATTAGCTGCTTCTTTATAATTTTTTGGTTCGAGTGATGAGATAAAAGCCACATGGGTCATCTGATGAAGTTGATGTCTAGTAGATACTCTTGAATTTAAGTCTCCAATAATATTATTTGTAGGATGATCTTTCAATACACGAGGAGGTGATCGTAGAATAACATTATTTTCAAGTTCATTAATGTTAGGATTAGTATTATTTTGTAATTCAATTTCATCTTCATCATAAATTTTAATATTTTGAAAATTTTCATCAAAAGAAACATGTAATCTTTCCTCAATAGAATTGGTTCTTTTATTAAAGATTCTGTAAGCTTTACTTCTATCAGAGTATCCAATAAAAATTCCTACATCAGCTTTTGGATCAAATTTTTCAGATTGTCTTTTGTATTTAATATAAAGCATTTTGATCCAAAGGTTTTAAGATATGAAACATTAGGTTTCTTGCCATAAAGTATTTCATAACATGTATTTTCTGTTAACGGACGAAGGGGTACTCTATTTAGAACATAACATGCTGTAGTTACTACTTCAGCCCAAAATGACTTAGGTAATTTACTACTATTTAAAAGGGTTCTAGCACATTCTTGTGAAGTTCGATATTTCCTTTCTACAACACGATTTTGTTGAGGTGTTCGTGGAACTGAAAAGTTATGACTAATTCCTTTCTTGTTACAAAAATCTTTAAAAAATTCATTTTCAAATTCACCTCCATGATCGCTTCGAATCTTTTTAATTTTTAAATCAAACAAATTCATTATTCGTTTGGCAAATATTTTAAATAATCCAAAGGTATCACTTTTGTGTTTTAAGAAAAGAGTCCATGTAAATCTAGAAAAATCATCTACAATAATAAAAACATATTTATTATTATTTAATGAACGAGTTTGAGTAGGACCAAAAAGATCTAAATGTAGTAATTATAAAGGTTGATTTGTGGAAATCTTATTTTTTAATTTGAAAGAACTCTTTTTAAGTTTACCAAATTGATAATCATTGCATAATTTTGTTACTTTAAAATTGATTTTTGGTAAACCTCTAACCAATTCCTTTTTAGATAGTTTATTATGATTTTTAAAATTTATATGACAAAATCTTTTATGCCACAACCATGGATCTTCATGGTTAACTGTTAAACATAAAGTTGTCTTTTGTTTTGATTTCATGTTTAAGATGTATATGTTTCTATTTCTGATTCCTTCAAAAATTAAATTTTTATGCTCATAAAAAATGTTACATTTATCTTTTTCAAAACTTATTTGAATTTTTTTATCACAAAGTTGACTTATGCTTAAAAGATTATGTTTCAAATTTTTAACTAATAAAACATTAGAAATAATAGGGGAGTTAGATATACCAGTATTTATGATTTCACCAATTCCAATAACATAGCCTTTTAAATTGTTGCCGAATGTCACAGTGCCTCTATCCATGTATTTTATATTAGATAGCATGTTTTTATTTCCTGCCATATGCTTGGAGCAGCCACTATCCAAGATCCATTTCTCCTTTTGTCTTGTTTTAGGTACCTGAAAGATAGAAAGAATTTATTGGTACCCACTTCCTCCGTTAGGGTCCTAAATGTTAGGTGGAGAAGGTAGCAATACCCATATGGGTTTGGGACCTTTAAAAACATAATTTGAATTATATATTACATTTTGCAAGAATTTTTTAATATGTTTTTCCCTAATAAGTTTATTGTTTGTTTTAGGAATCCATATTTTTACTTCTTTTGGTATCTTAGTCTTTTTAAGACTTATTTTTTCTTCCTTATGTATTTTTACCATTTTAGGAACATCCTTTTTCTTAAATTTTCTATATAGAACACTATGAGTTTTAGAATTACCATCCTTTTTTTTATCCTAAACCATTTCTATTTCCTGATGGTTTAGAAGTTTTTATTAAATTTTCTAAAAAAATTTCCCTTGTTGAATTTTGAAACATTAGTAGTGATTTTTTTCTAATTCACTTTTGAGTTTTGAATTCTCAGAAAGTGAATCTTCTAAATCATTACTTAGTTTATTATATTTTTCTAAAAGATCTTCTTTTTCTAATTCAATATTTCTAAGTTTATTAGAAAAAGAAACATTTTCCAAGGATAAATTGTTATTGTTAGATTGTGAATTTTCTAATTCTTCTTCTAGAATGGTTTTCTCATCTTTTAAAAGTCCAATCTCTATTTCCATTCTATTTATCTTAGAAAGAAGCTCCTTATTTAACTTCTTTTGTTCTCTAAATTTATCATCTAGTTCCATGTTAATTTCTAAGATTTCATTATAGGTAAGTTCAGGACATACCACATCAACTTCTGCCATAAAGCATAAGTTTTCTTGTTCTGAATCACTATCACTATCGCTTTCTGATGAAGATGACTCTGAATCATCCTATGTAACTTGAAATGCGCTTCTTTTCTTTTTGAACTTCTCAAACTTCTGTTTCTTTTTATCATTCTTTGGCAGTCCTTCTTTATGTGTCCATATTCATCACAATTATAGCATTTTACCAAAGTTTGATTTGTTGAATTTGGTTTGTCGTTCTTCTGAAACTTTGTCATTTTTCTGAATTTCTTGAATTTGTTGTAGTTCTTGGCTATGAACACTATCTCTTCCTCATTCAAATCTGAATCTTCTTTATTTGCTTGAAAAGCTATATTTTTCTTTTCAACATTTTGTTCTTTCCTAACCTGCAAGTTAGCTTCATACGACAAAAGATTTCCTATTAACTCTTCAACCTTGAGTTGAGAAAGGTCATTAGCTTCTTCTATGGCTAATACTTTTCTTTCCCACTCATTTGTTAATGAGTTTAATATACGAGTTAGTAATCAAACTCAGTAAATTTAACTCCAAGAGCCATCAAATCGTGTTGAATAGTTTGAAATCTAGTATACATATCAGTAATGGTTTCACCTGTCTTCATTTTTATGATGAAAGTTGATTTTGTAAAATCGATATTTTAGTTTGTCTGACTTTTGTGGTACCTTCATGAGTGATTTGTAGAGTTCTCCATATGTCATAAGCAGTAGTGCATATCATAACACGAGAAAATTCATTTTTATCTAATGCACAAAATAAAACATTCATGGCTTTTGAATTGTTTGATGCTGCTACTTTTTGAACATCAGTCCAAGTAGTTAATTCAGTTGTTGGTGGTTCATATTTCTTTTGAGTAGCAGCCAATATTTCTAAACCATTAGCTTCCATGAAAATTCTCATACGTGTTGACCAATAAGCATAATTAGACCCGTTAAATAGTGGTGGTCTTTGTGTAGATTGTCCCTCTTGAAAAATGCTACTGATAACATTACTTGCCATTTTAAACACAATGAAAACAAATACAAATTACTGTCATTTGTTAAAACCTTGCTCTGATACCAATTGAAAGTCTATAGTAGGATCGAATGTGTGTCTTTAAACAATAACAAGTATTGATATGAAGCAAACAGTAAGCAGTAAAGATAAAGTAAAAAGATAATCATACCAATCTTTTTATACTGGTTCGGACCTCCCGTCCTACGTCCAGTCCCGAAGCTCCCCTTCGGCCTTTTCAACTACTAGAAATTGTCCTCTCTTTACCCGGAGGAATAGGTTTACAGACGAGTATAAACCTTCACAATCTTGTGCTCTACAAAAACACTGATATTGACTGAATCGTACAAGGTGCTCCTATAATCTCTTTTAATAGATATGAGAATTTAAGTGCTTAGAGAAAATAGAAGTATAGTATGCTTGATAGAAATCTAGAGGGCTTGAGAGAATAAAGAGCTTTTCAGAATATAGAGTAGATCTAGAAAAGAGTATGTGACTTGAGAGCATGGTTCTCTTGATCTATTTATAGAAAACCAAAGGTTTAAATAAAGACTTGTAATTTCTGAAAGAAACCTCTTATGAAACGAAATTTCTTTTGAGAAAATCGTTTTAAAGAAGAAGAGTGAGAAGTTGTACCCTTTCAGAATAAAGAGGTAGTTTAAAAATAATGTTCGTATGTACAGCAAAGACGTCTGTTAATTTTCGACAGATGTCTGTCTGTTAAATTTGATATTGCTCAGATACACAGACAGACGTCTGTCTCTAAACAGACAGACGTCTGTGTATGCAGAAAAGTTACCCCGAGGCATGCGACAGACGTCTGTCATGTATACGACGGACGTCTGTGCAACGTCTGTGCTGTGCTAGGAATAAAATTCCTGCTATAGTGACAAACGTCTGTTATAGTACATGACAGACGTCTGTCACCTGTACATACCCAGAAATACTAATGTTTTCTTATATCTATTCAAGAGATTTTACATAACATCTAATCATAGTAAATGTAAAATTTTCATCTGAGCAGCCATGATATCTTGAGCTCTTCGCCTTGAATTTATACCTGTATGAGTGTGTATATAATGTGCACATATATGTGTGTGTGCATATGTGTATAGTATGTCACCGTCAAAATTACTGAACTAACAGAATAACCATAAGGGGTAGATCATCGGGGTGTCAAAAGACACAAAGTGGAGCGCATGTCCATCTATATATTCTTGTCGGCTCCAATGGACTGGGTTAAGAAGCACGCGGCTTCCGGGGACGTAGGATACTCTTGGCATTCCTCTGTGAGTGGCAGATGATCCGCCTGTACTCACAGAGGTTAGGTCTGCGTAGGTGAACCAATGAGTATGCCTTGATTGCAATAATAAGGGGCAATCAAAAGACTAAGATGGACAATCGTAATTCAGCGAGACCAGTTAGTGCCCTGTGATAGCAACTCGTCGTCTACCTACCATCTTCATTCAGTACGTAAAGCGAAAAGGCGGAGAACTCCAAAAGACCATATACTTTGCTATCTAGTTATGGGCGAGGTTGGCCAATAGGTTTGAAGGGCATAGGGGGCCGGGTTTAAGTTCTCCATCTTGATATTCTTGGGTGCCTTTCATAAGTGGAGGCCGGGGTCTAGTAGGACCATAGCCACTGTAAAAGAAGACCTTAGCATCTGCAAACGGCAGATATCTGAAAGCTCCCGATCGAGTTCCATGTTTCTTGATTAGCCCTGCTACAGGACTCGAGCACACATATAGAGAACATGTGCAATAGACATCGAGAACGATTGACGATACATATGTGGGAAAGTCTAAGTACACTCATGTTGCTCTGGGTTGTGTATCATAAGACTATAGGGCAATATTCGAGGATGGAACCTAATTCGATCGAATGGTTCAAAGATGGCAGTCCGAACGCTTACGTAATATAGAAGTAGTGGTTCTTTGCATACGTAGTTGTGACGGCCCACCCCACACCAGCCGACATTTCCTCTGAAATGCGTTGTACCGATGTCAAACCAGCACGGGACGGTCGTAAAAGAAAAGAAAGAAGATGAAGAACTAACAAAGAACCTATAGAATGTCCCACAGCGCATGGAATAAAATATAATAATAACATACTTTGACATAAAACAGGCGAGACAGTGCATAAGCAGAAAACTAAACATCATAGCAGCGGAAAATCCAAATACAACTTATGTTCCACATCATCATTATTACAACTTTTGAAAACTGTCTCTAAAGCAAAATAAGGAAGGTACACTACTAATGCCCAAAGTAGTGACTAGCTTTGACACAGGAAGAATATATAGGAATAATACATGTAAGCCTCATGCTCATCTCCGAACAGCTACTCATGCACAACCAACTAACCTGTCTCTAGTTTGCCCGTTTAAGAGAACCCGGAGTAATAAGAAGACACATAAAACTCTGGGTCAGACAAAAGTCTGGTATGAGCGATAAGCAGCAAAGTAGAACAATAACAGGTATACTAAACCATACTTGAACCTAGACCTGCAACCAAAGAGTTAGCACAACAAACCGTACAATACTCTAAGGTGCCACTAACATATGGTGTAAATGATACGGGGGTGCGGGTGTGCATGTCATGGTGATGGCAAACAATCAATCATAGCAACCATCCTTACATCTCTCACACAGTGCATAAAGCATACGATATCCACCGCTTTAACCACCTAAATCCTTGCTATGATCACTCTGCCCCATGGAGTCATGATGACACCACTGCACTGATCCATAGCCACTAGTCCTTGCTATGTCCACTATTGTAACAACCCGGAAAATCTGGGCCAGTTTAAAATTTTTATTTTGGCAATTTTAGCGAATTTAGATTATTTAAAATGAATTATTTTAAATAAAAACGACGAGAAATTTATTTTGAATATAAATCGATCGCATATATTATATACGTCGTCGTTAGAATATAAATAATTATATATAATTATAAATAGAATTGAAAATGGCGCGGTAGTTCGATAATTCGATTTCAAACTTCAATTGAATGTACCGGGTGCAAAACAATCCGGATTTTAGTGAAACAAAAAATAATGGAATCTAATAGTGAATATCTTTCCAACGAATCCGAAAAATCAAGATTTCATATCGGGAAGCAAAAGATATGTCCAGTTGAAAATTCTGAATAGTCGCTATGGAATTCAGGCCCTTAAAAATGGACATTTTGCAAACGACCTCGGATTTCGACGAAACCAGTTTTGTTGGGTCCGCAGTGTCAAGTTATTGCTAGGTTTCAAATTTCGTAATTTTTCGAATCAATATGTGAGCGTGGCAAAGGAAAACGCGTTTGACCAGTTTCAGTTGATTTTAATCGACTGGAAATTGGCCATTTTTCTAACGGTCTCAGAATTCGACGAAACTAGTTTTGTTAGGACCGTATCGTCAATACGAAGCTAGAAAATATTTTTCCGGAATTTTTCTAGTTCGCATGTGACCCCGGTAATTTGAAATGTACGTTTAAAATTCAATATAGTGATTTAAATGAAAATTCAAAAGGAAACCGATTGTAACGATCAAACCAGCTTGCGATACATATCCCATTGTGTTCGGAATGGGGGTTAAACGCTATGGACGACAGGCGGTGGGCCTCGTTTAGGGGTCGTACGTAAAAGGTCAACTCTTTGCTAAATATAATAATTAAATAATAAATAAAAAAAAAAAAAAAAGAAAAGAAACTCTTCCCTTCCCTCCTTATCTCCCGCTTGGCCCCCCCTTTTTTTTTATTTCTATTCAGACAAGAGAAAAAAAAAAAAAAAAAAACAACAAAACCTAAATCGCCAGCCCCCCCCCGCGCACGAACTCCGACGAAGCCCCCCCCTGGAGCGCCGCCGCCCCCCTCAAGACCGCACCACCGATCGAAGACCCAAGCCGCCTCCATCGCTCGAAGCATCGCCTCCCAGTTCGACGCTGAAGCCGCCGCCCTCGAGAAGCCTTGCCGCCGCCGATCTGCGAGAAACCCCCCCCCCTCGGTACGTTTTCTTTCATTTTATTTTTTTAGTTTATTTTTGTTTTAAATTTTGATTTTAAAACATTTAAGAACTGATTTTGAAAATGATTTTTAAACTGTTTTTATAAAAGAACTTTAAAACTGAATTTTTAAAAGTATTTTAAAACTGAACTGAATTTTCTAAAAGAATAAAACTGCATTTTCTAAAAGAATAAAACTGCATTTTCTAAAAGAATAAAACTGTTTTTGAAATAAAAAAATAGAAAACTGATTTTATAAGCAAATAATAAACTGATTTTAAAAGCATAATAAAAACTGATTTTTATATGAAATTAAAACTGGGTTTTCTTATTAGGGAAAAAAAAGAAAAAAACTGATTTTATTTTGAACTTTAAAATAGGAAAAAGGTTTAATCTTTTAGTAGAAAAAGATTTGAACTTGCACAAATAAAAATCATATTTTTATATGTTGAAAGTCGAAATAAAAATCATATTTTTATATGTTGAAAAATCATATTTTTATATGTTGAAAAATCATATTTTTATATATTGAAAGCGAAGTCAAAATCATATTTTTATATATTGAAAGCGAAGTCAAAATCATATTTTTATATATTGAAAGCGAAGTCAAAATTCGATTTTTATATATTGAAAGCGAAGTCAAAATTCGATTTTTATATATTGAATAGCGACGTCAAAATTCAATTTTTATATATTGAATAACATAGTAAAAATTCGATTTTTACGTATGTAGTGAAAGCAGCAACGAAGGTGACAAAGAGGCGAAACGACGAAGACTTCTGCAAATGAAGAGCCGTGGAGCTAGGATAGCTATATGTGAGAATTTCTCACCTTTCAATTTATTTTTCTAGTTATATATATACTAGGATGCAGACGGTGCTTAGTAGCACCCGACACCCGTCCACAGACCATGGACTTGTTTGTTTGACTGTTTGGTGATTGATTGTGATATTGGTTTGAATGTGGTTTGTGGTGTGAAAAATCGAATCGATAAATTGGTTAGGATTAGACGTGCGCCGTTATAAGGCGAAGGAGTAAGGCTAGGTTAGACCCTTACTCCAAAGTTTGTGGTTTGCATAACGAATTGATTTGATTGATGTGTGAATGGCGTGGGCCTTCACTAGACCGGGGATAAGGCTAGGCCTTGTCCCGTTTCTAGTATCGTGCCGTTATGCCGCCGAAATTTTCTAAAATAAGTTAGAAAAATAAAATTAGCATTTTATTTAACGAATGAACTGAATATAAATTCATATGTTAAAATAAAATGTGTTATCGTTAAAAATATAATTTTTAACGTGAATGTGAATAAATAAATATTCATTTACAAACCAGACGGTTTGTTTATGTACACCTATTTGAATGACGTTGATTGGGTCGATAAATTTTACACATCGCCTAACTGCACAAATAAAATATGTGTTTGATTGTTTGAAACCCCACACGGGTGTTAGGATGAAATTTGAAGTTCACTCATCCTGATTTATTAAATATGTCGATCGATTGATTGACAAGCTGCTATAAGCGTTAAATGTCTATATTTGATGCTTATACAGTGTAGTGCACTTTGGTTGATGGTTGATTATTCATCGTTGTTGATATATACATGTGTTGTAGAAAATCCATATAATTAACATTATATGGTAATTGATTGGGCCTCATTCCAGTTTCGAGAAAAATAGAAATATTTGAAATAGAATATTTGAAAATAGAAATATGTGAAGCCGTGAGGATTAGATTGACGCCATTTTGACGTGAACGATATTTATATCGATTTTATTCATTTTAAAATGAATATTGAAACGTGATTTCGAAATCGAATATTTTGAAATGAATTGAATTGAAAACGATTTCGAAATGAATTGAATTGAAAACGATTTCGAAATGAATTGAATTGAAAACGATTTCGAAATGAATTGAATTGAAAACGATTTCGAAATGAATTGAATTGAAAACGATTTCGAAATGAATTGAATTGAAAACGATTTCGAAATGAATTGAATTGAAAACGATTTCGAAATGAATTGAATTGAAAACGATTTCGAAATAAATTGAATTGAAAACGAATTCAAAATGAATTGAAAACGATTTCGAAATGAATTGAATTGAAAACGAATTCAAAATGAATTGAAAACGATTTCGAAATGAATTGAATTGAAAACGAATTCAAAATGAATTGAAAACGATTTCGAAATGAATTGAATTGAAAACGAATTCAAAATGAATTGAAAACGATTTCGAAATGAATTGAATTGAAAACGATTTCGAAATGAATTGAATTGAAAACGATTTCGAAATGAATTGAATTGAAAACGATTTCGAAATGAATTGAATTTTAAAACGATTTCGAAATGAATTGAATTGAAAACGAATTCAAATGGAATTGAAAGCGAATTGAAATGAATTCAAATTGAATTGAAATTTGAATTGAATAGAAATGAATTTTGAAACGAATTTATAAAGAAGAATTCAATTTTGATTTGAATTGAAAAGGAAGTTGAAATTGCTTTTGAAACGAATTTAAAACCATTTATATAATTCGTTTTAAATAGTAATCGACGAAATATATATTATATATATTATATATATAATATAATGGCCTGAATAGAACGCGCCGCGCTGCGGCAGTTCGCGAATTTCGATCATTTGTTTCAAACGGACATTACGGGAGATCCGACCGTCGGATTCTCCTAAAACCGGAACCGTTGGGTTCGTATCGAAAAGAGCTTTCTAATGAATGTTAGAAATTTGAAATCTAACGGTTGGATTTGGAGATACGTCCAAATCAAATTCGAAAAAGGTCGCTGTAAGTGCAGTTCGATGGCCGTTAATGGAAATCGACCGTACGGGCCTTGATAAAATTATTAAAAATAGTAATAATTTGTGTAAAATCATAAGAAATGATTTGTGAAAGTTTGGGATGAAAAACTCCATATTTGAAAAGATAAAAATAGATTTTTATCGAAATGAACTAGTTTTGAACTAGAATTATAATTCTATTTATTTTTAAATAAATAAATTGAATTTGAAATGGTTTTGAAAATAACCAAAATTTCCAATGATTGCATTGGAGTGGATTTGAATCGAAATTGTCTTCGGAATATTTCGATGTTGGAATTCGTGATATTACAGGTGTTGTTATGGAAATTTGAAAGATATATATGTATATCGTTATTTCCAATACGACATTTGTTAATCGTAGAATTTGATATTGAATATAGGCCGATATAGTTTCTATTCAGAGCCTTGTATTGAATATCGAATGTGATTTGGGTTTGTCGTGAATGGTGTCTTCACTAACACTGTTCTTGAACCCAGTTGAGAAAAGATTAAATCTTTTTATTTAGATTTAATGAAGTGTACCAATTAAATGATATTTAATTGGAATTGAATTGATATTGATTTTTGGGTTTATCGTGAACAGTGTTTTAAATAACACTTGTTCTTTAACCCGATAATTAATGGGATGTGACTTTGGGTTTATCGTGAACCGTGTTTTAAATGACACTGATTCTTTAACCCAGTCACAGATTAAAACTAAGTGGAGTTTTAATGAATCTTTAATTAGATTGAAAAGATCGAGAATGGAGTATCACCAGTTTTGCTCCAGGCGATAGTTAAATCTTTAATTAGATTTGAATGTGAAATTTAGAAACTAACTGGCGGTTAGCCAAGCAGAATGGTTTTCTGGATATTGATCTGATGTTGGTTTCGGCCTTCGGGGTTAATATTTGGGGAATTATTCTCTTGATTAATTTACGGTTAGTGACTAATGAATTGGAATGAGGCGTATGTTGTGTTTGTGTAACACTTTTATAATATATACGCGAGTTATTCGGAAAGACCGGGTTTATCCCATTCTGAATAACTGATACGACGATAAGTCGAAGATGAAGACGATGGTCGAAGACCGGAAGTCTTCACGTCGTTTGGGTGATAACTGATGATCTTGATTGGGCTGTACACCCAAGAAGATGGAAACAGTTAGTGATCGTCCAGACGTACTTGGAGATCGATGGATATGCGGGGTACTAGGTGCCTCCGGTTTCGTTCAGACCCAGAACGGACTTGTAAATGGACTGTGTGTCTGACATCGGATTTCATTCTGTGTGACTGATATCGGTTGCATAGGATGGCTTGCCTGTGTGGCATGCTAAGATGCAAATGATCGAGGCTTCTGTTGAAAAGCAAAGTCTTGTGGTGATGATCAAAGCACGGCCTTTGTGGCGTAGCTTTGTGTAACGTTTACCTCGCGTGTTTCACACCCGGTATGAACCAAAAACGGGAGACGGACCTCAGGGAGGGCATGCGTTTCTTTCTAGCTAGAAGTGGCGTCAGTGGTTTTACACGCCCTGACGAGTTTGACTTATGTGGTTGTTGCTGTTGCGAGGCGCCTCGGTTATATCGGTTTCGGCCGAATGCATTCTGGTCGGCTGACGGACCAGACTTACACCCCATAGGGTGGGGAGACGTATTGTTCAGGCATAATAATCCACTCCGTGTGGACCGGCCCTGACGATCCAAGGCTTGCCTGCGCGCTTGCCTGAGACATGGGCTAGATTGTCTCGAATCGGTTGAGGACTATCTTTTGCCTCGGTTCATAGATGGAAACCCAATTTCCAAATACGAGACTTTGCGGTTTTGATTGTATATCCTATATATGGCGACATAGTGGGATGGGGCGCTCATGCCGCCTATGATTGATACTTATGATTTGAAGTGTTTTATATACTATGCACTTATAATAGTATCAAATGATTTGTTTTAAACGTATCAAGCATTCTTTGGCTGTTATAAGGGAAAACCCTATCCTCGACTGCGTTGCATTGTGTGATGGGACCTGGGTCTTATAACAGCTTCATTTTTCTTTATTTAGCATTGCGCTGTTGGTTTTATGCACTGGTATTCTTGGGAGGAAACCCGTTCCGTGTTATACGGCGTGGTCCCTTGATTTACCTAATGATTTGAAATAAAGATTAATAACTGTTTTAGTTCTCACACCAGTCACATGACTGACCTGGAGTTTATTGTTTTAACCTAAACTCTGGGTGCCCCTATTTTCGACACGGGCAGCTAGTAGTTTTGGTTTTGCAGATTTATATTCACAGGATCCTGGTTTACAGCTGGAACGATATCCGGAAAGCTTTGTATCCGTATATCTCATTCTAGTTGTGTATTGTATTATTTTCCGCTGCTATGTATTTAAATGTAATTTAAATCTCTGATATTTCTGTGTAATATTCATTTATACTCTGTATATTCTTGTAATCTGATGCATTGTTGTAATATACAATGAAATGTTCTTCTGTATGCGTTCTGTTTTGTCGTGTTCTCAAACGATAGGGCGTTTCGAACGGTCTGGGTCGGTTTAGCGACTGGTTCGGACCGAGCGAAGTTCCTTGCCGTCACATTTGGTATCAGAGCTTTGGTTTACAAAGCTCAGAGAACAAGGCACATTAGAACCATACGAAAGAATTCATCAGATATTGGATTAGCAATATCCAATGGAATGACTCGTTAGAGATAGGATCAGTAGTATCCTAGAACGGGTGTGAAGAGTATATTTTTCAAATGAAAACATTTTGTTTTGAAAATTTAAATCAACTATTCGTATTTGATTATTTGTTTATATTGATTTTGGGCAATTCAGTATATAAAGAATTTGCATATACGCCTTGCAAACGTATATTCAAAGTTTTAATATACTGGATAGATATGGAATCACATTCTAGTCGCCCGGAGATGGTACTGATGATTGTCATGACATCATCCGTATTTATATTCGTGTTTCGAATGTGTGATTTTCTATATATTTCCATTGGACTGGTGTGAGAACCAAAATTAGATAGGGCTTATTGTTGTGATTTGGCATCAAAAATCTGATTTTTGTATATGTATCAAAATTATGAATTTGATAATCTAATTCACTAATTGATTGATGTTTGGGTTGTTTGTTTATTTGGTTGCTAAATTTTAACCATTTTGCCTAATTCAACCAAATATTGAATTGTATTGGAATTTGGTCGCATCTACTTGCATATACATGTATATCATTGAACAGGTCATAGCAAGGAGGCTAGAGCCAGAGAATAAAATTTGTTTGCCCGACAAATAGGTACATGTTTACTACATAATTTCCTGTTTTGTTTGGGTGATGATGATTTTGTGAGCCTATTGGCTAGCCGTTTGGCTTTTTCTTTTTCTTTTTGAGATCTGAAGGACCGGGGAAGCTATTTGAAATTCCCCGATGCTCCCGGTGCAGGGGAGGTTATGGCGAAATTTTTCAAAAATTTAGGGTGTTAGCCAAATTTTTGAAATTTTGAAAATTCTCAGAAACTGAAAAGTTGGAGAATGGAAGCCAGATCGAGCGTAGAGTTGAATTATCAAACCACTTTCGACTTTGTTCCTTTTCGGGGACGAAAAGTTTTAAGTGGGGGAGATTGTAACAACCCGGAAAATCTGGGCCAGTTTAAAATTTTTATTTTGGCAATTTTAGCGAATTTAGATTATTTAAAATGAATTATTTTAAATAAAAACGACGAGAAATTTATTTTGAATATAAATCGATCGCATATATTATATACGTCGTCGTTAGAATATAAATAATTATATATAATTATAAATAGAATTGAAAATGGCGCGGTAGTTCGATAATTCGATTTCAAACTTCAATTGAATGTACCGGGTGCAAAACAATCCGGATTTTAGTGAAACAAAAAATAATGGAATCTAATAGTGAATATCTTTCCAACGAATCCGAAAAATCAAGATTTCATATCGGGAAGCAAAAGATATGTCCAGTTGAAAATTCTGAATAGTCGCTATGGAATTCAGGCCCTTAAAAATGGACATTTTGCAAACGACCTCGGATTTCGACGAAACCAGTTTTGTTGGGTCCGCAGTGTCAAGTTATTGCTAGGTTTCAAATTTCGTAATTTTTCGAATCAATATGTGAGCGTGGCAAAGGAAAACGCGTTTGACCAGTTTCAGTTGATTTTAATCGACTGGAAATTGGCCATTTTTCTAACGGTCTCAGAATTCGACGAAACTAGTTTTGTTAGGACCGTATCGTCAATACGAAGCTAGAAAATATTTTTCCGGAATTTTTCTAGTTCGCATGTGACCCCGGTAATTTGAAATGTACGTTTAAAATTCAATATAGTGATTTAAATGAAAATTCAAAAGGAAACCGATTGTAACGATCAAACCAGCTTGCGATACATATCCCATTGTGTTCGGAATGGGGGTTAAACGCTATGGACGACAGGCGGTGGGCCTCGTTTAGGGGTCGTACGTAAAAGGTCAACTCTTTGCTAAATATAATAATTAAATAATAAATAAAAAAAAAAAAAAAAGAAAAGAAACTCTTCCCTTCCCTCCTTATCTCCCGCTTGGCCCCCCCTTTTTTTTTATTTCTATTCAGACAAGAGAAAAAAAAAAAAAAAAAACAACAAAACCTAAATCGCCAGCCCCCCCCCGCGCACGAACTCCGACGAAGCCCCCCCTGGAGCGCCGCCGCCCCCCTCAAGACCGCACCACCGATCGAAGACCCAAGCCGCCTCCATCGCTCGAAGCATCGCCTCCCAGTTCGACGCTGAAGCCGCCGCCCTCGAGAAGCCTTGCCGCCGCCGATCTGCGAGAAACCCCCCCCCCTCGGTACGTTTTCTTTCATTTTATTTTTTTAGTTTATTTTTGTTTTAAATTTTGATTTTAAAACATTTAAGAACTGATTTTGAAAATGATTTTTAAACTGTTTTTATAAAAGAACTTTAAAACTGAATTTTTAAAAGTATTTTAAAACTGAACTGAATTTTCTAAAAGAATAAAACTGCATTTTCTAAAAGAATAAAACTGCATTTTCTAAAAGAATAAAACTGTTTTTGAAATAAAAAAATAGAAAACTGATTTTATAAGCAAATAATAAACTGATTTTAAAAGCATAATAAAAACTGATTTTTATATGAAATTAAAACTGGGTTTTCTTATTAGGGAAAAAAAAGAAAAAAACTGATTTTATTTGAACTTTAAAATAGGAAAAAGGTTTAATCTTTTAGTAGAAAAAGATTTGAACTTGCACAAATAAAAATCATATTTTTATATGTTGAAAGTCGAAATAAAAATCATATTTTTATATGTTGAAAAATCATATTTTTATATGTTGAAAAATCATATTTTTATATATTGAAAGCGAAGTCAAAATCATATTTTTATATATTGAAAGCGAAGTCAAAATCATATTTTTATATATTGAAAGCGAAGTCAAAATTCGATTTTTATATATTGAAAGCGAAGTCAAAATTCGATTTTTATATATTGAATAGCGACGTCAAAATTCAATTTTTATATATTGAATAACATAGTAAAAATTCGATTTTTACGTATGTAGTGAAAGCAGCAACGAAGGTGACAAAGAGGCGAAACGACGAAGACTTCTGCAAATGAAGAGCCGTGGAGCTAGGATAGCTATATGTGAGAATTTCTCACCTTTCAATTTATTTTTCTAGTTATATATATACTAGGATGCAGACGGTGCTTAGTAGCACCCGACACCCGTCCACAGACCATGGACTTGTTTGTTTGACTGTTTGGTGATTGATTGTGATATTGGTTTGAATGTGGTTTGTGGTGTGAAAAATCGAATCGATAAATTGGTTAGGATTAGACGTGCGCCGTTATAAGGCGAAGGAGTAAGGCTAGGTTAGACCCTTACTCCAAAGTTTGTGGTTTGCATAACGAATTGATTTGATTGATGTGTGAATGGCGTGGGCCTTCACTAGACCGGGGATAAGGCTAGGCCTTGTCCCGTTTCTAGTATCGTGCCGTTATGCCGCCGAAATTTTCTAAAATAAGTTAGAAAAATAAAATTAGCATTTTATTTAACGAATGAACTGAATATAAATTCATATGTTAAAATAAAATGTGTTATCGTTAAAAATATAATTTTTAACGTGAATGTGAATAAATAAATATTCATTTACAAACCAGACGGTTTGTTTATGTACACCTATTTGAATGACGTTGATTGGGTCGATAAATTTTACACATCGCCTAACTGCACAAATAAAATATGTGTTTGATTGTTTGAAACCCCACACGGGTGTTAGGATGAAATTTGAAGTTCACTCATCCTGATTTATTAAATATGTCGATCGATTGATTGACAAGCTGCTATAAGCGTTAAATGTCTATATTTGATGCTTATACAGTGTAGTGCACTTTGGTTGATGGTTGATTATTCATCGTTGTTGATATATACATGTGTTGTAGAAAATCCATATAATTAACATTATATGGTAATTGATTGGGCCTCATTCCAGTTTCGAGAAAAATAGAAATATTTGAAATAGAATATTTGAAAATAGAAATATGTGAAGCCGTGAGGATTAGATTGACGCCATTTTGACGTGAACGATATTTATATCGATTTTATTCATTTTAAAATGAATATTGAAACGTGATTTCGAAATCGAATATTTTGAAATGAATTGAATTGAAAACGATTTCGAAATGAATTGAATTGAAAACGATTTCGAAATGAATTGAATTGAAAACGATTTCGAAATGAATTGAATTGAAAACGATTTCGAAATGAATTGAATTGAAAACGATTTCGAAATGAATTGAATTGAAAACGATTTCGAAATGAATTGAATTGAAAACGATTTCGAAATGAATTGAATTGAAAACGATTTCGAAATAAATTGAATTGAAAACGAATTCAAAATGAATTGAAAACGATTTCGAAATGAATTGAATTGAAAACGAATTCAAAATGAATTGAAAACGATTTCGAAATGAATTGAATTGAAAACGAATTCAAAATGAATTGAAAACGATTTCGAAATGAATTGAATTGAAAACGAATTCAAAATGAATTGAAAACGATTTCGAAATGAATTGAATTGAAAACGATTTCGAAATGAATTGAATTGAAAACGATTTCGAAATGAATTGAATTGAAAACGATTTCGAAATGAATTGAATTTTAAAACGATTTCGAAATGAATTGAATTGAAAACGAATTCAAATGGAATTGAAAGCGAATTGAAATGAATTCAAATTGAATTGAAATTTGAATTGAATAGAAATGAATTTTGAAACGAATTTATAAAGAAGAATTCAATTTTGATTTGAATTGAAAAGGAAGTTGAAATTGCTTTTGAAACGAATTTAAAACCATTTATATAATTCGTTTTAAATAGTAATCGACGAAATATATATTATATATATTATATATATAATATAATGGCCTGAATAGAACGCGCCGCGCTGCGGCAGTTCGCGAATTTCGATCATTTGTTTCAAACGGACATTACGGGAGATCCGACCGTCGGATTCTCCTAAAACCGGAACCGTTGGGTTCGTATCGAAAAGAGCTTTCTAATGAATGTTAGAAATTTGAAATCTAACGGTTGGATTTGGAGATACGTCCAAATCAAATTCGAAAAAGGTCGCTGTAAGTGCAGTTCGATGGCCGTTAATGGAAATCGACCGTACGGGCCTTGATAAAATTATTAAAAATAGTAATAATTTGTGTAAAATCATAAGAAATGATTTGTGAAAGTTTGGGATGAAAAACTCCATATTTGAAAAGATAAAAATAGATTTTTATCGAAATGAACTAGTTTTGAACTAGAATTATAATTCTATTTATTTTTAAATAAATAAATTGAATTTGAAATGGTTTTGAAAATAACCAAAATTTCCAATGATTGCATTGGAGTGGATTTGAATCGAAATTGTCTTCGGAATATTTCGATGTTGGAATTCGTGATATTACAGGTGTTGTTATGGAAATTTGAAAGATATATATGTATATCGTTATTTCCAATACGACATTTGTTAATCGTAGAATTTGATATTGAATATAGGCCGATATAGTTTCTATTCAGAGCCTTGTATTGAATATCGAATGTGATTTGGGTTTGTCGTGAATGGTGTCTTCACTAACACTGTTCTTGAACCCAGTTGAGAAAAGATTAAATCTTTTTATTTAGATTTAATGAAGTGTACCAATTAAATGATATTTAATTGGAATTGAATTGATATTGATTTTTGGGTTTATCGTGAACAGTGTTTTAAATAACACTTGTTCTTTAACCCGATAATTAATGGGATGTGACTTTGGGTTTATCGTGAACCGTGTTTTAAATGACACTGATTCTTTAACCCAGTCACAGATTAAAACTAAGTGGAGTTTTAATGAATCTTTAATTAGATTGAAAAGATCGAGAATGGAGTATCACCAGTTTTGCTCCAGGCGATAGTTAAATCTTTAATTAGATTTGAATGTGAAATTTAGAAACTAACTGGCGGTTAGCCAAGCAGAATGGTTTTCTGGATATTGATCTGATGTTGGTTTCGGCCTTCGGGGTTAATATTTGGGGAATTATTCTCTTGATTAATTTACGGTTAGTGACTAATGAATTGGAATGAGGCGTATGTTGTGTTTGTGTAACACTTTTATAATATATACGCGAGTTATTCGGAAAGACCGGGTTTATCCCATTCTGAATAACTGATACGACGATAAGTCGAAGATGAAGACGATGGTCGAAGACCGGAAGTCTTCACGTCGTTTGGGTGATAACTGATGATCTTGATTGGGCTGTACACCCAAGAAGATGGAAACAGTTAGTGATCGTCCAGACGTACTTGGAGATCGATGGATATGCGGGGTACTAGGTGCCTCCGGTTTCGTTCAGACCCAGAACGGACTTGTAAATGGACTGTGTGTCTGACATCGGATTTCATTCTGTGTGACTGATATCGGTTGCATAGGATGGCTTGCCTGTGTGGCATGCTAAGATGCAAATGATCGAGGCTTCTGTTGAAAAGCAAAGTCTTGTGGTGATGATCAAAGCACGGCCTTTGTGGCGTAGCTTTGTGTAACGTTTACCTCGCGTGTTTCACACCCGGTATGAACCAAAAACGGGAGACGGACCTCAGGGAGGGCATGCGTTTCTTTCTAGCTAGAAGTGGCGTCAGTGGTTTTACACGCCCTGACGAGTTTGACTTATGTGGTTGTTGCTGTTGCGAGGCGCCTCGGTTATATCGGTTTCGGCCGAATGCATTCTGGTCGGCTGACGGACCAGACTTACACCCCATAGGGTGGGGAGACGTATTGTTCAGGCATAATAATCCACTCCGTGTGGACCGGCCCTGACGATCCAAGGCTTGCCTGCGCGCTTGCCTGAGACATGGGCTAGATTGTCTCGAATCGGTTGAGGACTATCTTTTGCCTCGGTTCATAGATGGAAACCCAATTTCCAAATACGAGACTTTGCGGTTTTGATTGTATATCCTATATATGGCGACATAGTGGGATGGGGCGCTCATGCCGCCTATGATTGATACTTATGATTTGAAGTGTTTTATATACTATGCACTTATAATAGTATCAAATGATTTGTTTTAAACGTATCAAGCATTCTTTGGCTGTTATAAGGGAAAACCCTATCCTCGACTGCGTTGCATTGTGTGATGGGACCTGGGTCTTATAACAGCTTCATTTTTCTTTATTTAGCATTGCGCTGTTGGTTTTATGCACTGGTATTCTTGGGAGGAAACCCGTTCCGTGTTATACGGCGTGGTCCCTTGATTTACCTAATGATTTGAAATAAAGATTAATAACTGTTTTAGTTCTCACACCAGTCACATGACTGACCTGGAGTTTATTGTTTTAACCTAAACTCTGGGTGCCCCTATTTTCGACACGGGCAGCTAGTAGTTTTGGTTTTGCAGATTTATATTCACAGGATCCTGGTTTACAGCTGGAACGATATCCGGAAAGCTTTGTATCCGTATATCTCATTCTAGTTGTGTATTGTATTATTTTCCGCTGCTATGTATTTAAATGTAATTTAAATCTCTGATATTTCTGTGTAATATTCATTTATACTCTGTATATTCTTGTAATCTGATGCATTGTTGTAATATACAATGAAATGTTCTTCTGTATGCGTTCTGTTTTGTCGTGTTCTCAAACGATAGGGCGTTTCGAACGGTCTGGGTCGGTTTAGCGACTGGTTCGGACCGAGCGAAGTTCCTTGCCGTCACAACTATGCCCCATGAAGTCATGATGAATCCACTGCATTGGCTCATAGCCATTCTACGATCACTCTGCCCCATGGAGTAATGACTACCCCACTACACTGATACGTAGCCTAACATCCGTCTTGGTGGTGAGTCAAAGCTATAGACGTCGATAACCCCTTTGCACACGTCCCGCAGCAAAGTCCAACTCATGAAGTTCACTCCTTGGTTCCTAACTGGATCCTGAGTACAAACTTCCCATTTGGACTACCTTTGCATCTCAGGTTTCTGGTCATCACCGGATTGGTTCGTTTCTTTACTTCGCTCCACCTCGGATCGTGCTCCTCGGTTCGTGATTGATGTCACTCATCGGTTCGATTCGTGGTCAGTCCTTCGATTCGGATCGGCTCGTCTTCTTCCTAATCGGATCGGTTCGTGACAAGCATCCCCAGTTTGGTCCACCTCTCCAAGTAACCCGGGTCGGGTCGAATCCCTCAGGTCCATCCACGGTGCATCGTTTCGGGTCGTGGAAGGGGTTCGGGTCGAGTGACGTGGTTCGGATCGAGTGACACGGTTCGGATCGGGCTCCTTCTCTCAAGCGGGTCGGGTCGTGAGCTCTTATATCGTGGCGACCCGTGATGCAACAGTGTGGGATGAAGCGGTTCGTTTCGTGCTTCCCCCTCCGATCCAATCAGGTTCGGCTAATTTCCTGCACTTCTTTCCAGCGACAGTTTTACGCCATTCGACGGCGTTTTCGACCAATCTAATTTTCTAATCAATCACAAAGCATACCATACGGTCATAGCAACATATAGAATTGACCACAAAAACCAAAACAACAACTTGATAGGTTAAAATGGATCAAACATAGCCAAAACCCCATATTTTCCCTTAATCATGTTTAAGCATAACTAACATTAGGATTAACAAAACTTAACCAAATTAACCCAAGCTTCTAACAGAGGCCTAAAACAATATTTAAGAATTTCTAAACATTTTTCCAGATTTTTAACATGCATAATTTCGTTAATTAACACTAATCACCCTAATTAACTGTAATTAGTGTAAAAACAATGCTAATCACTCACCTTAGCCAAAAAAAATATATACCAAATCTGAAATTATCCTCTGTTTGGCGCTGTTCCCAAGGCTACACAGCAGCTCCAACCTAGATTTGGTGTTGATTTGCCTTGATTTGGTGTAGGTGAGGCTAATCCTTGATTAAACGGTGATTAGGAGGTGTTTTAGATGTTGGAGGCCATTGCTAGGTTGAGAGGTATGATAAGTGATGGCTGAAAAATGAGAAAAGGGTGTTCTCTAAACCCTAATAGCCCTTAAATACTCCAAATCCCGAAATCCCCCATTGGGCCTAGCTGTTAATTACCCAATTAAGCCCGGTTAAGCTGTTTTTCAGCTTCTAAACCTTGTTTCAGCCATATCTCCCAAACGGTAAGTCCGTTTGGCTAATGTGACCACTCTACGGAAAGGTAAACCATCATCCGGATCTAATAGAAGTGGTTTCATGTCAAAACTCCTTTCCAATCAAAAGTTATGGCCAAAACAAGATCATCTGGGGTAAAACGGTCATTTAAAAATCGGCAAAAATCATGAACATGGGAAATTACCCCAATAGTCGTTCCCCCAAGTTACACGACCATACGACTTCGTACGAAAAATAAATAAATATTCTAGATCCTCCAATGCGTAGAATGCGGCTCGTTATACTCTCCCCTCTTAAGAAATTTCACCCCCGAAATTCCTTAACTAAGAAACAAATAATGGATCCCGCATGCCTATCAGTCATATACAACAATCAAACATGCATAACAAACAAAACAAATCTATCCTAGCATGCAGAAAGACTAAATCACAATGGAAATCTTACCTGGCAAAGAGTTATGGATACGTCTTCCTAATGCTCTCCTCTGTCTCCCAAGTACAGTCATTCTCATCCTCGCCCCACTGAACCTTGACTAGACTCACCGCTTTCCTTCGAAGTTTCTTCGTATCGTCCCCGACGATACGAATCGGCTTGCGGTTCCCAACCGCCTCGGGTTCTACTTCGATATCATCCAACTGATCAGTTGAAATAGTCATATTGGGGTCGTGCACGAATTTCCTTAACTGGGAAACATGAACTACGTCATGAACTCCCGCCATCTTGTCCGGCAACTCAACTTTATATGCCAAATTCCCAACTTGTTCGAGAACTGGGAATGGACCAACATATCTTGGTGCCAACTTTCCTCTCCTACCAAATCGAATAACATTCTTTAATGGGGAGATCTTGACAAATACCATGTCACCAATGGAGAATTTCAATTCTCTTCGTCTCTTATCAGCATAACTCTTCTGCCTATCTTGGGCAGCCCTCATTCGCTGTTGAATGATCTTTATCTTGTCTTGGGTTTCTCTTATCACATCTGACCCAAGCACAAATTTCTCATAGGTTTCTAGCCAACACGACGGTGAGTTGCACGGTCTTCCATACAAAGCTTCAAATGGAGCCATACCAATACTGGATTGATAACTATTATTATATGCAAACTCTACTAGATGCAAATGTTCATCCCATGACCAAAATCCAATACACAAGCTCTTAAGAGATCTTCTAATACACGATTCACCGTCTCTGTATGACCGTCGGTTTGAGGATGGTATGCAGTACTGAGATGTAATTCTGATCCTAAAGCCTCTTGTAAGCTCTTCCAAAACCCACTAGCAAACAACAGATCTCGGTCGCTCACAATGCCTTTGGGTACCCCATGAAATCTCACTACCCACTTCATATACAGTTCTGCTAACTTAGTTGTTGTTCTATTCGATTTGACGGGTATAAAATTTGCACTCTTAGTCAATCGATCTACGATTACCCAAATACTATCATGGCCTGATCTAGTCCTTGGTAAACCGTCGATGAAATCCATTGAAACTTGTTCCCATTTCCATTCTGGGACTTCCAATGACCGTAACAAACCACTAGGCTTCTTTTTCTCAGTTTTAACTAGCTGGCAATTCATGCACTTGGATATAAACTTCCCAACGTCTCTTTTCATTCCTTCCCACTAGTAGGTCTGCTTCATATCTCGATACATTTTGTTACCACCGGGATGTTTAGTCAGTTTTAAGTGATGACATTCTCTAAGCACTTCATCCCTCAATCCATTGACATTGGGTACAACTAGTCTACCATTCTTTCTAAGCCATCCATCTCGATCAAGCCCATACTTGTTTATCTCCTCGTCGATAACCATCTCTAACTTGGAGATGATTTCCAATAAGTTAGGATCGTCCTTCTAACTAGAACCAATCCGCTCAATCAAAGTGGGTCTGATAGTCAAACTTGCCAACATCTCTGGATCCAATTCGCACCTTGGTCTGAAATCGTACCTTGCGATATACTCCAGTTGCTTCCACTCAAGAAACATTGCCCCTAAACTGGCATGTCTTCTACTCAATGCATCAGCTACCGCATTGCCCTTTCCTGGTGTATATGCGATATCGAAATCATAGGAAGCCAAGAATTCTAACCATGTCTGCTGACGAAGATTCAATTCCTTTTGGGAGAAAAGATACTTTAACGATTTATGATCGGTGAAAAACTCGAATCTTTCTCCTAAGAGATAAAGTCCCCACAACTTCAACGCGAACACGATCACTGCTAATTCCAAATCATGGGTAGGGTATATTTTCTCATGCGATTTCAGTTGCCGACTTACGTAAGCTACAACCCTATCTCTTGCATCATTACAGCACCTAGTCCGGTACCACGTGCATCCGTTTATACTGTCATCTCTTCATTTCCTTTAGGAATGACTAGCACTGGTGCACGCGTCAACTTTTCTTTCAGACTCTTAAATGCAACCTCGCACTTTTTGTCCCAAACAAAAGCTAAATTCTTCTTGGTCAACTGAGACAACGATGAAGCTATCTTGGAGAAGTCCTTGATAAACTTACGACTTACGATAATATCCAGCTAATCCCAAGAAACTTCTTACATCTGTTGCATTCTTGGGCGTAGACCAATCCTGTACCGTAGCCACCTTCGCAGGATCCACGGCAATACCATTCTCTGAAACAACATGGCCCGAGAATCTCACTTCCCTCCTCCAGAAGTGACACCTAGAAAACTTAGCTTTCAATTGTTGTTTTCTCAACACCTCCATCACTCTCCTCAAATGTTCCTTATGTTCTTCCTCTATCCTCGAATAAACCAAGATATCATCCCCGAACACAAGAACATAAGATCCACAAAATATGCTGGTGCATTGTTCAACCCGAATGGCATGACCAACCACTCATAGAATCCAAACGGCGTCTAAAATGCCGTTTTAGCTATACTCTCAGCTTCCACCCTAAGCTGATGAAAACCTGTCGCGAGATCCAACCGGGAGAACACTCTCGCGTCACTCAACTGATCAAACAAATCATCTATCCGCGGTAGTGGATACTTATTCTTCCTCGTCACCTTATTCAACTCGCGGTAGTCTACACACAATCGAAGGGAACCATCTGCCTTGGTAGCAAACACAACTGGTGCTCCCCACTCGGAGACACTTCCTCGAATAAATCCCTTCTTCAAAAGATCGCTCACTTGCACCCCGAGCTCTTGCTGCTCCCTTGGTGAGATACGATGAAGTGGCATCACTATAGGTCTGGCATCTTTCATTAAATCAATACGGAACTCAATCTCTCGGTGTGGTGGAAGTCCGGTCACTTCCTCGAAGACGTCCGGATATTAGCCAGCTACGGGCACATCTGACAACTCATCATGCGGGATGACGAGGGAATTTAGAAAACTAGCCATTACCCAATCACTAGGTAGACCACCAAACACTACCCTCCGCCCATCATCCACTCTAACTGTCAGCAAAAAGCCCTCACAGTCTACTACCACACTGTATCTTTGGAGCCAATCGACTCCCAAAATAATGTCAAACCTAGTAAAGCCCAAAACAAAGCAATCACAAGCAAACATACATCCATGACTGGATAAGACCACATTACGAAAAATCATACTAAGGCTAATCAAACCACCAATTGTGTTCGTCACCGCTAAAGGTCTATCGACTATCTCGGGCTCCAATCCCAACTTATCTACCAGGTCCCTAGATATGAAGGAACGGGAAGTGCCGATATCAAACAGTACTCAAACAGGAACAACATAAACAGAAAGCATACCTTGAATAACGACATTCTTTCCTTTATCCACCGTAGTTGGGGCATTTGACGAAGAAGGAACAACATCAATAGCATATGCTTTCACAATCTTCTTCTCTTTAGGGGGGTTGCAGACACTTATCCTTGTGATGTCCCGCTTGGCCACAGTTGAAGCACTTCCTGTCCGCTGGCTTTGCTCGACATTCTTTAGCATAGTGGCCCTTCTTGCCACAGCTAAAGCACTCAACATCTTTCTTATTCTTCTTCTTCTGGCCATCCTTGGTCTGATTCTGCTTTCTCTTATTCTGAGAACCATTCTTGCCTTCACCGCTTGCTTGCGGCTTTAGCTCTTCTGCAGATGCAACCTCAGTCTTCGACTTAGGGTATAGACTCTCTGATCTCAAAGCTTTCCCCACAATCGATTCAAATGTCTCATCGATGTGGTTAACAAGCCTTTCCCCCAAGTATCCATCCAAACCAGTTATAAACTTCTCGTTCTTCTTCTCACCAGTATCTATAAGGGATAATCCATATTTCAATAAAGTGTTGAATTCAGCGATATACTCTGAGATAGCTCTGCCATTCTGCTTTAGCTCCAGGAACCTCTTAAACAACACTGACTTCTGAGCAACTGGAATGAACTTATCGCTAAAGCTAGCCTTAAACTGATCCCAAGTAATCTGATCCTCGGGAATAGCTGCCTTAATAGCATTCCACTAATTCATCGCCCGTCCTTGCAGCTGATGGGATGCTAGCTTTCTCTTCATCGCATCCTCGATACCCAAGTCTTCGAAGATACGCTCGTAGCTATCCAACCAATCCTGAACATCTATAGCCGACTCCGTTCCGTTGAACGGCTTTCCACCAAGACTAGTGTAATCCGTACAGAGCTTGGTGAAATCGGCCCTAGGCGCCTGCACCGCTGCACCACCACCATTTGTAGCATTAGGAACTGCTCTTTGAACATCTCTAAGCATCTCCCTCATGAAGTCCGCGAACATCATCCTCATACCAGGAGCATTCCCATTATTGGCTCCTCTACCAGTATTCCTCGGATATCGGCTCATCGTCTTATCTTTAAAGAGAAAACAATTAACCATCTCCATAGTGGTGCCAGTGCAGTAATGCTTCATCCTTACATAAACTAATAGTACATATATAGCTTTTGAAAACCAAAATATCACAAATACGCACTCTCATATACGTATACTATCTCTCCTTGGTGTCTTTCCTAGGTTAACTATGCAACCTAGAGCTCTGATACCAAATGTGATGGCACGCCCCGTACCAGCCGACATTTCCTCCGAAATGTGTTGTACCGATGTCCAACCAGCACAGGACAGTCGTCAAAGAAAAGAAAGAAGATGAAGAACTAACAAAGAACCTGTAGAATGTCTCACAGCGCATGGAATAAAATATAATAATAAGATTATTTGACATATAACAGGCAAGACAGTGCATAAGCTGAAAACTAAACATCGTAGCAGCGGAAAATCCAAATACAGCTTATTTTCCACATCATCATTACTACAACTTTTGAAAACTGTCTCTAAAGCAAAATAAGGAAGGTACACTACTAATTCCCAAAGTAGTGACCAGCTGCGACACAAGAGGAATATGTAGGAATAATACGTGTAAGCCTCTTGCTCATCTCCGGACAGCTACTCGTGCACAACCAGCTAACCTGTCTCTAGTCTGCCCATTTAAGAGCACCCAGAGTAATAAGAAGAGACATAAAACTCTGGGTCAGACAAAAGTCTGCTATGAGCGATAAGTAGCAAAGTAGAACAATAACAGGTATAATAAACCATACCTGAACCTGGACCTGCAACCAAAGAGTTAGCACGACATACGGTACAATACTCTAAGGTGCCACTAACATATGGTGTAAAGGATACGGGGGTTGGGGTTTGCATGTCATGGTGATGGAAAACAATCAGTCATAGCATCCATCCTCACATCTCTCACTCAGTGCATAAAGCATACGATATCCACCGCTTGACCACCCAAATCCTTGCTATGTCCACTCTGCCCCATGAAGTCATGACGACTCCACTGCACTGGCTCATAGCCATTCTACGATCACTCTGCCCCATGGAGTAATAACCACCCCACTGCAATGATACGTAGCCTAACATCCGTCTTGGTGATGAATCAAAGCTATAGACGTCGATAACCCCTTTGCACACGGCCCGCTGCAAAGTCCAACTCATGAAGTTCACTCATTGGTTTCCAACTGGATCCTGAGTACAAACCTCCCATTTAGACTACCTTTGCATCTCGGGTTTCTGGTCATAATCGGATTAGTTCGTTTCTTCACTTCTCTCCACCTCGGATCGTGCTCCTCGGTTCGTGATTGATGCCACTCATCGGTTCGGTTCGTGGTCACTCCTTCGATTCAGATCGACTCATCTTCTTCCTGGTCGGATCAGTTCGTGACAAGCATCCCCAGTTCGTCCTCCCCTCCAAGCAACCCGGGTCGGGTCGAATCCATCAGGTCCATCCATGGTGCATCGGTTCGGGTCGTGGACGCGGTTCGGATCGAGTGACGCGGTTCGGATCGGGCTCCTTCTCTCAAGCGGGTCGGGTCATGAGCTCTTATCTCATGGCGACTCGTAATGCAACAGTTTGGGGAGAAGCGGTTCGGTTCGTGCTTTCCCCCTCCGATCCGATCCTGTTCGGCTAATTTCCTGCACTTCTTTCCAACGACTAGTTTACGCCATTCGACGGTGTTTTCGACCAATCTAAATTTCTAATCAATCACAAAGCATACCATACAGTCATAGCAGCATATAGAATTGACCACCAAAACCAAAACAACAACTTGATAGTTAAAATGGATTAAACATAGCCAAAACCCCATATTTTCCCTTAATCATGTTTAAGCATAACTAACATTAGGATTAAGAAAACTTAACCAAATTAACCCAAGCTTCTAACATAGGCCTAAAACAATATTTAAGAATTTTGAAACATTCATGCATAATTTTGTTAATTAACACTAATCACCCTAATTAACTGTAATTAGTGTAAAAACAATGCTAATCACTCACCTTAGCCAAAAAAATAATATACCAAATCTGAAATTATCCTCTGTTTGGCGCTGTTCCCAAGGCTACATAGCAGCTCCAACCTAGATTTGGTGTTGATTTGCCTTGATTTGGTGTAGGTAAGGCTAATCCTTGATTAAACGGTGATTAGGAGGTGGTTTAGATGTTGGAGGCCATTGCTAGGTTGACAGGAATGATAAGTGGCGGCTGAAAAATGAGAAAAGGGTGTTCTCTAAACCCTAACAGCCCTTAAATACTCCAAATCCCGAAATCCCGCACTGGGCCTAGCTGTTAATTACCCAATTAAGCCCGGTTAAGCTGTTTTTCAGCTTCTAAATCTTGTTTTAGCCATATCTCCCAAACGGTAAGCCCGTTTGGAAAGGTAAACCATCATTCGGATCCAACTGAAGTGGTTTCAGGTCAAAACTCCTTTCCAATCAAAAGTTATAGCCGAAACAAGATCAGCTAGGGGCAAAATAGTCATTTAAAAATCGGCAAAACTCATGAACATGGGAAATAACCCCAATAGTCGTTCCCCAAAGTTACACGACCATACGACTTTGTACGAAAAAGAAATAAATATTCTACGATCCTCCGATGCGTAGAATGCTGGCCGTTATAGTAGCATTGACATATATACAGAAATCCGTACGACATTCAGGCGTAGGATTAGGGACTGCTATATTCCTGCGATGATATGGTGGAGACCGTGTGAGTAGGGTACTGTAACGACCCAGATTATTGACCGTTTAAAATCGACAATAAGCCACACATGTCGACCCAAACAAATCGCAAATGCAGGTAGTTATTGGGAAAAGAAGAAAAAAAAAAGAAAGAAAGAAGAGAAAGACAATAACAGAATCTCACAGCGAAAGGACAACATATAATAAACAAATAGCAGTTAAAAGCAGTTGAAATGTATACATCGGTTATAGCATTCAATGATTATCAGAGTTACATATACATACAGCTGTACATAATAAGCAGCGGAAATAATGCAGCGGATATACATATGTATAGATAATAGATATACCAAATCTTCGTCTTCGATCTCCAAGTACAGTCATCTTCAAATACTGCAACGTCTGCTGACCCGAGCGTATTGCATAAAATAAGACACAACAAACACTCGGATCAGCATTAAATCATTCTCATATTAGTCAAATTAAAATACGAAATAATACCAGTGTCATGGGTGCAGTAACTCAAGAGATGTTACGGGATTTTCCCATCTCTCGAGGATCTGTTAAACTAATATCTATATAATAATACGCTATTATTATAATGTCTATTCCGTAAAGTAAAAATACTGAAAATAGCGTAAGCGGGATTACCATATTACCCTTACGCAGTTTATAGGCATCAATGATCTATACAGTATCGTAAACTCACCGTACTGGTGTTATCAGAGGGCACTCCATAGAAAGCAATGCTAAATCAAAATCATAGGGGCTCGATAAGGATATATATGACAAGGTACTCGAGGCAATGCCCAGGGTAGGATTCTACCAATTGCACTCCCGGACCGGTGGTAACGCATAGCAGCCACTATCGCCCACCTCGGAACACACTCCCAAAGTCAAAATGGGCCCAAATCATCATCATCATCATAGTCATAGAAATAGTATCGAAGGAGTGAGTCCGATCAAAGGTGCTACCTCAATTAGTCACGGTATAGCTCCTGTTTTAGTCATTTTAATTCTGACCCGAAGGTCAGGGCTATTTCGCAATCGCTCATCTTCCTTCGATTAAATAATCGCCTTCAAGTCATCATATCTCATTCTGGATACGTAGGAACGTTCACAGATACGTCAAAACGTTTATAGTTGTCAAAGTGGTATCGACACTGACAGAGAGTATGCCTTATGCCGACTCCGGTCTCTTTGACAACCAACGCTTACATCTTTCACATCGGTTGGTTCTTTTACATTTCAAAGGTTCGCTTTCATATCAAAATATCGTATTTTGTCTCGAACCAAATTTATATTCAAAAATAGGATATAGTTTCCTATCGAAATATCATAAATCATACCAACCCGATTATATTCTAAAATTAGAATATATTTCCATATCTTATATCATAATCATATAGTATTTCAAAAATCGACTTATATTCAAATAGAATATATTCAATCTCAAAAGATTTCAAATTATTCCAAATCGATTCATATTCGAATTTCATTCATATTCAAATAGAATATATATACTTCTATAACTTACTTTCAATCCCCTTAGGAGATAAGTTTATATTAAGTGGAATATAAACCATCTTCCATATTTGAAAACGGTTTGAAATCGATCCATAAAGAAATACTTTTATCTCAACTCCATTTCAACAACGATCTTAGATCCAGCACTTTCCATTCGGAGGAAAAATTACACTTATAAGATATAAATTTAAAAGATAGATGTTTATAAAGAAACCTTTATATAAATAATATATGTATAGAATATAATAGTAAAAAAATAGGATAAATAAGTTTAAAACACTATATATATACAGATTTTAAAATTCACTAAATAGTTTTAAATCAAAGAATATAATAAAATTTTGGTTATGTAAAATAGTTATGGATAAAAATTTAATAAAATAAATTTCAAGAAAGAATAGCTATAAAAATCAAAATTATATATATATAAATTCTTTACTGAAAATCGATTCTTCCTTCCGAACTTCGATACTCGAATCTAAACTCCAGTTTCAATGGAGTTGCTTAGCTCAAGGACTTATTTCAAATCCCATTTCAACCCATTTCAAATTCAAGGATTCAAGACCATACTCGAATTAGGTTTGAAGAACAATTTTCGAGTATTCTCCATTATCTTGATTCAAAAATTTAAATTATATAAGTATTTTTTTAAATCTGAATCTACCCAACTCTTACAAAACCCAAATCAAAATTTTGAATTTTAACACTTCAATTTGCTTAGGAAACAAAATTTCTTAAATCATTTCAGGTCATATTTAAGATTCAGATTTCAAGGAAAATAAAACTTATCGAATTCAATACGTTTCCCTTGAATGAAATTTCCATAAAATAGAATTTCGAATATTAAAATCATTTAACCAACCAATGTCCATATATAGTTTGCTATCCTATGGCCAAGTGAGTCTTAAATTTAATTTCTCGATATTTCGGGCTGGATCTATCATTTCAATCCAATTCAGGGTCACAGGTATGTATCATTCAACCTGTGTTCTTAATTCATTCAATTTGATAATTCCCAGATTTATTAGATGCCCGCAACATCAAAGGTGAGAAATTGGGATTTATCGAAAATGCATGGAATATCATGTACTGAATAAACAGCCAGTTCATGCAGCATTCATTCATCAATCAAATTAAATCAAGGCATCCATCACATCATTTCATTCAAACAGTAAATGAAATCATTTTACTGGTTAACAAGTGTCGGGATTTATAATTAGAAATTTAAATTAATTTAAATAACACATTATCGATTTTATTTGCGTATTAACACTTGCATGTCAAACTTAAACAATCGTTCATCAACAACACAATGTGCAACCAAATTTACTTCATAATTTAATTTAATAAATATGGGAATAATTTAGTATTTCGTGAGCGAAGAATCACTCACCTTTGGGTCCTTAGTGGATCGAACGTCCAACCATAGCCCAAAATTTCACAGTCTCTAAACGCAGCCAGGTTAGTGCCAAAACGTCCACAATTCCGCCACGATCCCAACGCAACAAACCGCGTCCAAATCCGAGTTAATATGAAGAAGTTATCAGTGTTTTAGTGTTCGAATTTTTTTTTTATATATAAATAAAAAAAAAAACCCTCACCATTCACGTGCTGCCACGTCAGCTTCTTTCTTCTTCCCGCTCACCACTCTGCCTGCTACAGTAAACCCGTAACCTCTGAACCCAAAATGGCCAAACTTTGACCGCCCAAAGCCATCGACTCTGGCCATGATAGCTCCTCTGATCACCGCCAATGGCAAGCCCCGCTTGTGGCGCACCTCCCCATGTCATTTCCATAAATTCCGGTGGTCCCTACCTTCATCGCAGCCACGGTGAACGAAAGGGGTTTTCAGCCCTTTCCCGATGAAATTCCGGCGATTTAATCACTTCCAAACACCGCCGCTACCACCGTTGAGTTCGTATGGGTCATCTCTACCAAATCCATATCACAAAATCTTCGATTGACCTCCGAATCAAAAACCCCCAAAATCAAGACTTAGGGTTTCGAAATTAGGGACTTTGACCGCGAATTCTGACTACTCTGTCCACTGCATGTCGAATCTGAGAGCACCCGTAGTTTTGTATCGTCGAGATCTTCATTTTGATATATAATACGATAGGGTTTGTGAAGATTTGATTTTTGAGTTGGATTTCATTTTGAACTAGGGTTTGAGTATTTTATTCAGCCATTAGAGAAAACTATGGAGGTGGAAATGAACGTACAATGTTAAATGGCCTGATAGGGTAAAGATGGATTTTATTTATATATAATTATAAGGCCCAAATATGAGAAATACCCAATTATTTCTTTACATTGATCTCGTTCACATTTTCTCTTGTACGGTCAAACGGTAAGTCGGAAAATTCTAAAAATTGGAATCCTGCAATAATTCACCGTTCTGGATCCAATGGCGCTAGTTTCGTCGAATTCTGAGACTGTCGCCAAAACAGTTAAATTTCACTGTTAATTAAAAAAAATATTCAAAATTCAATTAACTGTTTTTAATTCAAATTAAATACCAATAAAATTCCATTTTAAATCAAATAAAGACTTAAATAATTTTCACACATTTAAATCTAAATTTGATTATTTGAATTTGAATTTGAGTTTCAAATTTAACTTAAACAACTTAAATTCCACCATTTAACCAATCAAAATTGAATTTCCATTTTTAAACTAAATAACTCAAATCATTTAAATAAATAAAATATGAATTTCCAAATTGCAACAATTCTAAGTATACTAAATTTTAAAATCTATTTATACTCCATTCAAATACTCATCATCATTATAATGGACAAAATTTGATTTTTATACAATATTATTCTATTTTATTTATTTGAAAATTGAAAATTAAATATTCAGAAAATATGGGATGTTACATTCTCCCCCACTTAAAATCTTTTCGTCCTCGAAAAGAGAACGAAACGATATTAAGCACATATCTATTTCAAATCCATACTTAAAATAGTATTTACAAAATTAGTATATAGTTGTAAAACTCGTAAATTTTTCTAACTCCCGAAATCACAGAAAATTTCGGCAGCATCTCCTTTGTACGGAGAGGTCCGGGGAAAAACCCCTACATACATATAACTCAAATACCACCTCATCACACAATGAGGCATCCCTGAACCAGGGGAAAACAAAAACAAACCACCAAGCTTTATACAACCCCAAATACGTACCTCTTTACGCGTTTATTTTGCGGTTTTTATTTACCTTTGCATTTAGCATTTAGCGCAAGTGAGCTCCAACGCGTAGCACGACTTCATAACACCTGCCACATACTCACATACACATAAGGATCAAACATATATACAATATATAGCAATTGTATACAACTTACATACATATCTCGACCATTTCAACTATACAACCAAGAATGTTAATGATAGACCAGCGAACAAATTTATGGTTATCACCCCACAGATGAGGGAATTTGACAAAAGCATATTAGGCAAAAGTTGTAGCATTTGTTTCAGAATTTCCGAATTGTCCGGATTCATCGGATTCAGATAATTCGTTCAAAAGTTATGACCATTTTAGTGAAGGCAAACACCTCAGCCCATACATAGAAAAATGCAGATCTGAGTTGTTCAACCCAGTTTTTAACCCCTTAAACATCAGATTTAGGCTTAACACTTTACGAAAAAGTTTAGTTTACGTCCTGGCCTTTCCGAAATGTACTCGCACATTAAAATCCGACGTTCTGTTAGAGAGTTATGGCCAAAACAATATAGGTATACACTTCAGATTTTTATTTTCTGCGCACACCACTTCAACTAGTTCTTGCATTTCAGCTTAGTAAACAAAGGAATTCAATATGGCTTTATACGAAAGTTTTAGCTCGGTTTCTAAGGTCTCCGAAAAGTTCGGAATCGTCAGATTCCGATCATCCCATCAAAAGTTGTGGTCACTTTAGCTTCAGCTTATCGACTATTCCAGATTTACATAAACATTGGATTATTTCTATTCGAAATTTCAACATTTTCGATTTCAATATTTTTGAAAATCCTTAACATTTAACTTTGTTATCGCTTCATTATTCAAGAATTTGATCCATATTCAATTTCTTACTTTATTTCGATATTTCTTCTATTCAATTTCTGGTTTCACTTCAAGCGTTATATTTCGATTAGAACTTGAATTCACCTTAAAATTTCTAACGAAATTGATTACACTAGACCTTTAACTCCTTAGTATGAATCCATTTGCCAACTCATTTGCATCAGTTTCCATTACCAATGGTTTCATTTCAAAAAGGGGATTTTAAAATTCACCTTCATGTCTATTTAGTTCAACCAAACCTTTCCTTTAAATGTGGGTTCGTTTGAGCTGGGGTTTCAACCTTCGGATTTCCACCTTAGCACCCTTGACCACTGGATGTGGTTATCACTTATTGATGCCATGATTTACCCTTAAGTTATTCGTATAAATCAAATTATTCCAACCCAAATTAAATTCTATTCTTATATCTCATTTTAGTATTTCAAATTCTCAAATTAGAGTTCGTTTTACTTCATTATCTTATTCCAAATAAGCCAAATTATATATTTACTGTACATTCTCTTGTTTTGGCCTTTCCCCTCATTCATTTAACCCTCCCCTTATTCTCTTAGTCCATCTCATTCCAAATTGAACCTTATTCTATTTATGGAATATATTTATTCACTCACAAATCATGGTTTGAATTAAGGACTCAAGTTTATACTTAGATTTATATCCGATATATTGTTCAAATGAGATTTTACCCCATTTAGATTTCCTATGCCTAGATTTCACATATATACTAATTTTAACAGATTTTTCCTTTATTTATATTTATTGGCCAAGGCGGCTATTGCCAATTTACTAACACAACAAACTTATTCCAATTTATTTTAGTCGAATTCAATTAAATTTGGTTTTACTTAACTTTGGTTTCCTCCAGCACTCTTATTGACCAACTTAATATTTAAGTCTATTTCATGGTTTCAAAGTCCAATTTCGATGGCTCGAGTAACTTAAGTTCTTAAGTTAATGTCAATAGTTAAGGTGATTTCAAAGCCTAAATAAATTTCAAATGAATCGAGTTATTTTAGATTTTTCTCTAACACTTCCATCAATCAAACATATAATTTCTTTAACTTGTTATCGTCCATGCTTAAGCATTTCAACGGCCACATCTTTTCTTATAATACTTAAGTTCGTTACATGATTTCAATAGAGTTAATTTAGCATCCAATCAATAGTATTAGTTAAGATGAACCTAAATACCTTGATTCCGGGTTTAAACCAAGTTTAAAATAATCTAAGTACTTATACAATTTTATAGAAAAACATGCCATAAATTTTAAATCCAAATCTTTAATTACCAAAAGAACAAAGAAAATTTGAACCTCGAGTAAAATTTGAATTCAACCTTTAAAGAACATACACAAATACTTTATATAAGATTTATACCATATGGAATTTAAATTCAAAATCTTCTGTCAACCCACTAAAATCATCGGGTGTTCTCCCCCACTTAGACGCTTCAGAATAAACGTCGATAATGCGTGCACTCATTACCGAAGTCATTTCTGACGTCCGAGCAGGGATTACACACTTATTTCTTTTAAAATCTTTTAAACCATTCCTTTCGAAAATACCCAGGATCAATTTTCAAGTTCATTCCTAATTTAATCACAACCTTTTACCCCAATTATACCTATAGGTATTTTCCTTCCAAATATTTCCTAAACCATTAAATTTTCCTTATCAGATTTATTATCGAATCAACCGTAATAGGTATAAATTTAATATTACCACCTACTAAAACAAATACATATATACTTGAACTAAATATATATATTCAATATATTTAAAAATATGATCGAAAACCATATTATATCGATCATTCTGTTCGATTATTTAGGAATTTCTATCGATTATATGGTGTCCCATATATCGACCAATACCCATAAATATTCAACAGAACAAATCAACACAAGATAAACCAATTTATATCAAAATACAAGTACGCTCTCTCATATCACTCAAACTCATTCTAGGGCGTTGCTAACCCCATCTCTAATGAGTTACTTCCCAACAGAGCCAAGGTTATCGCTAACCGTCGCTCTGATACCAACTGTAACGACCCAGATTATTGACCGTTTAAAATCGACAATAAGCCACACATGTCGACCCAAACAAATCGCAAATGCAGGTAGTTATTGGGAAAAGAAGAAAAAAACAGAAGAAGAGAAAGACAATAATAGAATCTCACAGCGGAAGGACAACATATAATAAACAAATAGCAGTTAAAAGCAGTTGAAATGTATACATCGGTTATAGCATTCAATGATTATCAGAGTTACATATACATACAGCTGTACATAATAAGCAGCGGAAATAATGCAGCGGATATACATATGTATAGATAATAGATATACCAAATCTTCGTCTTCGATCTCCAAGCACAGTCATCTTCAAATACTGCAACGTCTGCTGACCCGAGCGTATTGCATAAAATAAGACACAACAAACACTCGGATCAGCACTAAATCATTCTCATATTAGTCAAATTAAAATACGAAATAATACCAGTGTCATGGGTGCAGTAACTCAAGAGATGTTACGGGATTTTCCCATCTCTCGAGGATCCGTTAAACTAATATCTATATAATAATACGCTATTATTATAATGTCTATTCCGTAAAGTATAAATACTGAAAATAGCGTAAGCGAGATTACCATATTACCCTTACGCAGTTTATAGGCATCAATGATCTATACAGTACCGTAAACTCACCGTACTGGTGTTATCAGAGGGCACTCCATAGAAAGCAATGCTAAATCAAAATCGTATGGGCTCGATAAGGATATATATGACAAGGTACTCGAGGCAATGCCCACGGTAGGATTCTACCAATTGCACTCTCGGACCGGTGGTAACGCATAGCAGCCACTATCGCCCACCTCGGAACACACTCCCAAAGTCAAAATGGGCCCAAATCATCATCATCATCATAGTCATAGAAATAGTATCGAAGGAGTGAGTCCGATCAAAGGTGCTACCTCAATTAGTCACGGTATAGCTCCTGTTTTAGTCATTTTAATTCTGACCCGAAGGTCAGGGCTATTTCGCAATCGCTCATCTTCCTTCGATTAAATAATCGCCTTCAAGTCATCATATCTCATTCTGGATACGTCGGAACGTTCACAGATACGTCAAAACGTTTATAGTTGTCAAAGTGGTATCGACACTGACAGAGAGTATGCCTTATGCCGACTCCGGTCTCTTTGACAACCAACGCTTACATCTTTCACATCGGTTGGTTCTTTTACATTTCAAAGGTTCGCTTTCATATCAAAATATCGTATTTTGTCTCGAACCAAATTTATATTCAAAAATAGGATATAGTTTCCTATCGAAATATCATAAATCATACCAACCCGATTATATTCTAAAATTAGAATATATTTCCATATCTTATATCATAATCATATAGTATTTCAAAAATCGACTTATATTCAAATAGAATATATTCAATCTCAAAAGATTTCAAATTATTCCAAATCGATTCATATTCGAATTTCATTCATATTCAAATAGAATATATATACTTCTATAACTTACTTTCAATCCCCTTAGGAGATAAGTTTATATTAAGTGGAATATAAACCATCTTCCATATTTGAAAACGGTTTGAAATCGATCCATAAAGAAATACTTTTATCTCAACTCCATTTCAACAACGATCTTAGATCCAGCACTTTCCATTCGGAGGAAAAATTACACTTATAAGATATAAATTTAAAAGATAGATGTTTATAAAGAAACCTTTATATAAATAATATATGTATAGAATATAATAGTAAAAAAAATAGGATAAATAAGTTTAAAACACTATATATATACAGATTTTAAAATTCACTAAATAGTTTTAAGTCAAAGAATATAATAAAATTTTGGTTATGTAAAATAGTTATGGATAAAAATTTAATAAAATAAATTTCAAGAAAGAATAGCTATAAAAATCAAAATTATATATATATAAATTCTTTACTGAAAATCGATTCTACCTTCCGAACTTCGATACTCGAATCTAAACTCCAGTTTCAATGGAGTTGCTTAGCTCAAGGACTTATTTCAAATCCCATTTCAACCCGTTTCAAATTCAAGGATTCAAGACCGTACTCGAATTAGGTTTGAAGAACAATTTCCGAGTATTATCCATTATCTTGATTCAAAAATTTAAATTATATAAGAATTTATTTAAATCTGAATCTACCCAACTCTTACAAAACCCAAATCAAAAATTTGAATTTTAACACTTCAATTCGCTTAGGAAACAAAATTTCTTAAATCATTTCAGGTCATATTTAAGATTCAGATTTCAAGGAAAATAAAACTTATCGAATTCAATACGTTTCCCTTGAATGAAATTTCCATAAAATAGAATTTCGAATATTAAAATCATTTAACCAACCGATGTCCATATATAGTTTGCTATCCTATGGCCAAGTGAGTCTTAAATTTAATTTCTCGATATTTCGGTCTGGATCTATCATTTCAATCCAATTCAGGGTCACAGGTATGTATCATTCAACCTGTGTTCTTAATTCATTCAATTTGATAATTCCCAGATTTATTAGATGCCCGCAACATCAAAGGTGAGAAATTGGGATTTATCGAAAATGCATGGAATATCATGTACTGAATAAACAGCCAGTTCATGCAGCATTCATTCATCAATCAAATTAAATCAAGGCATCCATCACATCATTTCATTCAAACAGTAAATGAAATCATTTTACTGGTTAACAAGTGTCGGGATTTATAATTAGAAATTTAAATTAATTTAAATAACACATTATCGATTTTATTTGCGTATTAACACTTGCATGTCAAACTTAAACAATCGTTCATCAACAACACAACGTGCAACCAAATTTACTTCATAATTTAATTTAATAAATATGGGAATAATTTAGTATTTAGTGAGCGAAGAATCACTCACCTTTGGGTCCTTAGTGGATCGAACGTCCAACCATAGCCCAAAATTTCACAGTCTCTAAACGCAGCCAGGTTAGTGCCAAAACGTCCGCAATTCCGCCACGATCCCAACGCAACAAACCGCGTCCAAATCCGAGTTAATATGAAGAAGTTATCAGTGTTTTAGTGTTCGAATTTTTTTATTATATATAAATAAAAAAAAAACCCTCACCGTTCACGTGCTGCCACGTCAGCTTCTTTCTTCTTCCCGCTCACCCCTCTGCCTGCTACAGTAAACCCGTAACCTCTGAACCCAAAATGGCCAAACTTTGACCGCCCAAAGCCATCGACTCTGGCCATGATAGCTCCTCTGATCACCGCCAATGGCAAGCCCCGCTTGTGGCGCACCTCCCCATGTCGTTGCCATAAATTCCGGTGGTCCCTACCTTCATCGCAGCCACGGTGAACGAAAGGGGTTTTCAGCCCTTTCCCGATGAAATTCCGGTGATTTAATCACTTCCAAACACCGCCGCTACCACCGTTGAGTTCGTATGGGTCATCTCTACCAAATCCATATCACAAAATCTTCGATTGACCTCCGAATCAAAAACCCCCAAAATCAAGACTTAGGGTTTCGAAATTAGGGACTTTGACCGCGAATTCTGACTACTCTGTCCACTGCATGTCGAATCTGAGAGCACCTGTAGTTTTGTATCGTCGAGATCTTCATTTTGATATATAATACGATAGGGTTTGTGAAGATTTGATTTTTGAGTTGGATTTCATTTTGAACTAGGGTTTGAGTATTTTATTCAGCCATTAGAGAAAACTATGGAGGTGGAAATGAACGTACAATGTTAAATGGCCTGATAGGGTAAAGATGGATTTTATTTATATATAATTATAAGGCCCAAATATGAGAAATACCCAATTATTTCTTTACATTGATCTCGTTCACATTTTCTCTTGTACGGTCAAACGGTAAGTCGGAAAATTCTAAAAATTGGAATCCTGCAATAATTCACCGTTCCGGATCCAATGGCGCTAGTTTCGTCGAATTCTGAGACTGTCGCCAAAACAGTTAAATTTCACTGTTAATTAAAAAATATTCAAAATTCAATTAACTGTTTTTAATTCAAATTAAATACCAATAAAATTCCATTTTAAATCAAATAAAGACTTAAATAAATTTTATAAATAATTTTCACACATTTAAATCTAAATTTGATTATTTGAATTTGAGTTTCAAATTTAACTTAAACAACTTAAATTCCACCATTTAACCAATCAAAATTGAATTTCCATTTTTAAACTAAATAACTCACATCATTTAAATAAATAAAATATGAATTTCCAAATTGCAACAATTCTAAGTATACTAAATTTTAAAATCTATTTATACTCCATTCAAATACTCATCGTCATTATAATGGACAAAATTTGATTTTTATCCAATATTATTCTATTTTATTTATTTGAAAATTGAAAATTAAATATTCAGAAAATATGGGATGTTACAGGTACCATGGGGTTTAGCTTAGTTAGGGGTAGCTACATATACACTGTATTAGGTTAATCTACTAAGGAGTAGATGGGTGCGACGTGTGTAAGCCTTGAATGCTAATAACACAGATAACCCAATAAATTAGAAAATGTAACTGAACGGTATATGTAGGATTATCCAGAAGTATAATTTAAATCTAGTCACATAGGACTTATGTTCTGACCTCCCTCCTCACAATATTCGCAAGTTAGGTTCATGACAGAGACTGTATAGCTTTGGATACTGGTTTAGCAGTGTTATTATTAAGGTAAAACTATGTTTTAATTACATTATATTTTATTCCTTCCATTGTGAGATGTTTTCCGAACACTGACATATTTCATGTCTTTGTCTTTTCTACAGGATACCAGAGCAAACTAACTCGAGTTTCGATGGATTGGTATT
>JASFAX010003505.1:0-42283 GCA_030737875.1 Allium sativum | reverse complement strand
GATCATTGGAAATATTCTGTCAGACATTCGTCCATATACGTTCGTTCTGAGATTGAACGAAATCAAAGGCACTATTTCGTACATCCATCCTAGGCAGTCTCAACCTAGGACTTATACAACAGCCCTTGAACTTTACTCTGTCTTCAATTTTCTTTGGCGTATATGATTCGCAACGCTTATGCCAATACGGAGTGGTTCTTTGGATAAGAATCCAACCGGTCTCTCCATATTAATAGCGTAAAAATGGTCAAACTTGATAGTCGGTGATTTAACTATCAACTGAAAACATGTCCACGTACACACAACGAACTTATTTCCAAATGGAATTATCGATCACATCATCAAACATATATATATATATATATATATATATATTTTCATATATCCTTATTTTCTATATTTAGAAAATATACGTTATTAACATTGGAAAACATTTCCATCTCTCATTCACGTATCACTACCATTCCACAACTATTAGTCCCTAACTGTAAATTAGTAAGAGAACATTTCTCTAAGTATTAATCCGAAGGCCGAAACCAACATCAGATCGATACTCAGAAAACTGTTCAACTTAACTAATCTCTAGTTAGTTTCTAATTTTTTGCTTAACTCTATTTCTTTAACTCTATTTGATTAACTCTATTTCCTTTAAATCATTGTTCACTTTAAAACGTATATCTCCTAGGATTTTATTTATAAAATTCCTTTTCATTTATAATATTCTATTTTAAGTTCGTTTCATTATCGAATTCTATATATATATCGATATACTGATTTCTAGTTTATCAAATCTTCTTAAAAATATTCTAACTTATAAATTTCTAGAAAAATTCGCCATAACCTCCTTTGTACGTGGTTACTGGAAAAATTCAAACCTTGCCACACAGGCCTCTCCATTCAAAAAGAAAATAAAAAGCCAAGCGACTAACCTATACAGCGCATAAAATCTTGTATTCAAATCAAATACATACCTTTTTGTCGCACACTCTAATTATATCTCTTCTAACACTTCATTCCAAACCTGTCTTATGTATATCCATGCATTTCTAATTCATTTCAACTTAATCCAATCGTTCTAACTAAATTCGTTAATTGATTTGCTAATTAACAGTTTTGCCTATTTCACCTTTTTATTTGAATATAAATATGAGTTTAACTTGTTTATAAACTAATTAAAATTTCATTTTCAAATTCGAGTGTCATATTAGATTTCGAATATAAATTTACACGTCCAGTTTACTTATCTATGATCGAACTTGGTTCATAACTCGATTAACAAATTATCCTTTTACTTGGTTAATCCTATTAAATAGTAAATATCTGATTTTGTTTCACAAATAAATCCATATACTTTACTTGAGTTCTTACTCATGTTATCCAATTTATGATTCTTCCTTTTTATTTACAAACACAATTTATTTTACTTGTTTATATATTTAAACAAGTCTCGATTTCAGATTTCATTTGAAATAAATATTTCTACTTTGGAAAAACAAATTTCCCTTTTCAAATTCACACTTGTATTTATATTTCCTGAATTATCCAATGATAATTCATTTCATCTCCTTTATAAACTTCATTTATAAATGAACTGCTTGTTTTAATTATTCAAAGCAAGTTAATATTTCTAGTCCATTCGAAATTCAAATTTCTATTTTTGAAAAATAGAATTCTCCTTTTAACATTAAAATTTCCTTTTCACGATATTTTTTTATAAATCAACATTCAGACCCAGTTCTATTTCAAACAATCAAAACACCCCATTACTAATCACATCATATATGATAATATATGTGAAACAACAACAATAATATTTTTGAGGAATCCAGTTGGATCCCTCCAACTTGTTTTCCTGCATCCACAGACGTTAGTCAACAAAAATAATACCCATCCTGCTTCAAGGCAGGATATCGCGGTATAGAAGGTCATCCACTAATATATATTTGTGGGGCACATAGGGAAATCATCTGCCAATGATAACGCGGGCATCCGCTAATGATACTGCGGGAACAATCCAACCACCAAAACAATATATATATATATATATATATATATATATATATATATAATAGCCAAGCCTAAATAACTAATATATACTTAAACAGGCACAGTAATATTTTCAATGCATCTAACAAGCAATACACAATTATTTTTAACTGATAAAAATAATTATAAATGAAGGTGAGTGAGATTTACTCACCGCGTTTTCAATTTCGTCGAATATCCATGGTTCGAATTTTCTAAATCCTCAGCTGACTTCAAAAAATTCCAAATTACTTAAAGATCAATCCTAGTGCAAGATCGAATCCTATTGACTTCGCTTTTGTTTGATTCTGATTTTGTTTGGAATAAAAATTCATTTTATAAAGAACCAAATAATCCTAACGTAATTAAAAGAATTAATTTGTTAAAAAGAAAAATTTGCCTATAGTTAAACCCCTGCGCAAATCCTTCTCCCCCTTACTGAGCTACGCCATTTCATCTTTGAAAAACAACATTCGAACTACCCTCAACACAACTGAATCACTGTACCACTTTTGTTTACAACTAAAATTAACATCAGAACCTTCGAATTCCATCAGCCATTCAATACCAACATCGGCTTCTCATAATCTTGTGACCAATCCATCCTTGAATGCCCTCATTGCATCAGCACATTCAAGCTCAGAAATCTCTACTACTAACAAACTCAACCCCAGTTTACCACTATCGTTAGTACCCGAACTTCATCTCCATAGTCGCCTCTTCACCGCGATGACCATAACCACCTTAAATCGATCACCGATGCCTAGTCAAAGCTCCTCCTTACATCAAAGACCAACATTGTACTGACCCCAAGAGATCATTGCTACCCTATTCCTTCGACTGCATCCAGATCAATCTTCCAGAAATCTCAATATTCCTTCCCCTTCACGCGAGCATCGAGCGCACAGAATCGCCAGTTTCAAATCGCGGTTTCATGATTCGCGATTTGATTTGATTCCTGAGGTGTGGTTTTATTTCTGACGAGCGGAAAACAACTGGAAAGGAAAAGAGGAAAGGCATCGTGATTTTATAAAGGAAGGGAGCGACTTAACAATTGAACAGCGAGGCCATTTAATAAGTGGAGTGGAAGAGGGAGACGTGGTTGATTTTCCTCCTTTTGCTTTTCTGTGAACGAGAGTGGAGGAAGAGGGGTAGGATAAATACATAGAAGATATATATATATATATATATATTCTATTGTGTTTTAGTTTGTATTGGATAAATTTTCCCATATTTTCTAACTCCTTTTTAAACGCAACAACAGTCGTTCCTAGGGTTATAAAACTATTCTGAACACACTGGGATATGTCACGAAGCCCAATTCGATCATATGGAGAAGAGATTAATTTAATCGATATAAATTAAATTCAACAAAATATTAATTCCTTGATAATAAATAATTATTATCGTCGATTTATATTGCAATAAAATTCCTATAAATTATTTGAATAAATCTAACTCTGATTCAATTTCAAATTGAATTTTATTTCAGGTTCTCATTTTACGATAATTAAGTATATACGATATTAAATCGAAATCGATTTTTAAATTGATAACTCACTATAAAAATTGATTTATATACTTAACTCAAAATTTTAAATTCATATTAACTATTTTAAATTAGTTGACCGAAAACCTGAGTCATTACAAAGCCCATGTTCCCTCTGTTAATCCTTCTTTTGATGATCCAAACACCAGTATATCTACTGGAATAATGGTGAGAAAGCCTGGGTACATGAAGAGTCTGAGATGAGATATAATCTAGCAATAGATGGATTCCATAAGTATACAGGAGAGCAAAATGAACCTTGGAACCTTATGTATTATGAAGACGGAGATGATTTAGTTTTGACAATTGAAGCTTTTGATGATTTTCACAATTGTATTTCAATTGTGCAACCTTTCTGGAATAAATGTCGTTTGTACTCCTCGTTTTTGAGGTGTTATGATCCACGTCTTGTGCCATGTTTCACTGCTCTTAGGCATGTCATAGGACTAGATATTGATGCTGATGTCAGTAATGACAACGGATACTAGTTCCCCTTGTTTATAAGCTTAAATGCTTTAGTCTATCTCATATTCTTTTTTTTTTGCACCATATGGACTGGCCACTTTAGACCCAATTTGTGTAGTTAACCTAATTCTAAGGTTCATGTATTCATTATTTTTTGTAATGAAATGTATTTGCGGCTACTATAAAAACCAGTTGGCTATGCCAAAAAAATATTTTTGTTTTTTGTTTATTATTTATTCGTGTCCCTCTTGTGTGTATGTGTATGTATACACACACAAAAATTCAAATCCCTATGAATATTCCTTTATGCCAATTAGTATATAATTTTATTCTTGCTTTATATTTATTTAGTTTGAATTTCAAATCTTTGTGTATACAATTATCATGTAAACTGTTCTATTAATAACTTTTTCATGTAGACTCCATTTTTGATAACTAAAAATTTGAAAACAGACAAGAATCTCATCACGAATACAATGATATTATTCTCATGGTTAAATTCTCAATTTCCCAAAATTCTTATTTTCAGCCCATTAATATTTTATTAATTTATATTGCTTATATTTAATTTAATTATCTACGTCTATTTAGGGTATATTTTATGAGGAGTTACATAAAGAAAGCTCAGCATGACTAACACCCGTGGGTTGTAAGAAATCTCAAGGGTTCGACCACTACATGTCATTAATTGAACGACCCTCCCCTCGCAGTCCAAAATAACCCCATTCATGGCTAGCCAATCCATCCCTAGGGTACCCCATACCCCAAGAATACGAATACGTAGGCATCACAATCAAATTCATCGCCTAATATCAAAATTTTCAACCCTACATATCATAAAAAAATGTGTGAAACTACTTATGGGTTTTGAGATAACTATGGGATCAGTAATTAAAAAAATGTCTAAGTGCAAACAATCAACTAAAGAACTAGATATAAAAGAATGAGATGCTCATGAGTCAAAGAGAGTAAAAACGAGAAAGTTGAAAATAGAAATCAGACCTTATACTGCAACTTTCCTACCTTTGTCTGGTCCACAACTAAATGTAGTTGCGTCTAAGACCAGTTCCTAAGCCATAGATGTGCTAGATTCTATTCTATCCTTTGAGGACAAGCTCTACTAAGATGTTCGGGTTTCCCACAAATATAGAACCTTCCTTATAGTGTAGACTTCTTACAATCCTTAATATAATGGCCAACCATTCCAAAACCATGACACTTAATATCCTTTTTTATTTTCCCTTGCTGAGGTTCTCCAGTATTCTTCTTGTTGTCTTTCCTTATTTTCCACCACTGTTTCTTCGAGCTTGCCGACTTAGAAACTTACTCTTGCCTCTTCCTTTGCTTCCTTGTGCATAAGAGTAATCCCCACTAGTGACTCAAATGTCGCCCCCAAGAGTACATGTATCATCGCCAGCCCTTAGAGAGGTTGGTTTAATCCTCTTGCGAACTTGATAGCCTTCTTATGAGCTAAATTGACTAGATTCATCCCAAACCTTGATAGATGATTGAAGTGATTGATATATTCCAATACATTAAGATCTCCTTTTGTTAACTGGACAAATCTCTCTTAATGCATTCCCTCCTTAGCCTGTAATAAGAATCTCCTCTCGAATATGTCTTTGAATATGGCCTTCAATATCTCCACCCTCAGTCTCGACTATCTACCACCAATAAAATACCTCTGCTTTCAGATGCCAAGTGGCCAACTGAACTCATTGGCGTTCCTTAAGCTCCAATAATTAAAAAGATCACTTCGTACTCCACAACTAAATATGTTCCTCAACAAAACTCTGTCGCAAGGAGAAACTACTACCAAGATTTGAGAAGTCCTTACAAAGATTAGAGAAGTCGCTAACTGCTAGTGGGTTGGGAGACCACAGAAGTGGGTGCTAGACCTTGCCCAGGCTCTTGTGCTTCGGGTGCTGCTATAGCCTAAAGATATCTATGAAACCAACTGGAATTGGGACACCCTTATGAAGATTTGGAGCAACCGATATATTGCGCAAGAGAAAATACAAAAATTGAGATTTCGCAAGAATCAAAGGAAGGTTATATTTGACTTAAAGGATAATCTTTTATTTTGAAAATTACATTTTGTTTCGAAAATATACTATTTTTTTAACAAATATTTTTCTTTTAGAAAATATTTTTAGAAATCCTGTAACCTTAGGTATTATATCAAATGAAATACCCCACGCCCCTTAGTATTCCCAAAGTAGGGTCATGCTAAGAAATGTGAAGCTTTGGAGTTATAATGATATATATCATAGAGGCTAAGATTCATAAGATATTAATTAATAAACACATCGAAAATATTTTTAAACTGAAAATAAATCATTCATTCCATAAACCAATTATTAATTTCGGTCTCAAACCATAAACCGCCACATGTCTTATGAAAATAACATCTAAGAGACAAATCAGTGTAAAAAACTTAACTATCGCCCAAAATAGTTAAAAGTACAACCAGCTCCATGTAATAAGATGAAAAAATAGAATATTAATACATCAGCAACTAGAATGAGTCTCTAAGATTGCTTCTCCAAGAAATATGAACTAACGATCTCATCCCTGTGAGCCCGGAGGAGAAGGAAAAGAAAGAAATGGGAGTGGGTCAGACATATAGTCTGGTGAATAATGTAATTACTAGCATGACTGAGTAATAAAGAGAAATGGGCTCAATAATAGTTCTAGGGTCTAATAGGGTAAGTGTCTATGTAGAGCGACAAAAGATAAGCATATTGGAATGATGTATAAGGAAATATACTTTAACTGTACAATATAGATTTGTTTGATTGTTTGCACCCTCTCAGTTACTGAATGTAATAAATATGATTAGGATAATTTCCTAGCTGACCATCGATTGACTTTATCCTAGTAGTCTACCATCTCGCATGGTAACTTATGTCATTATGGATCTTGGGCTTTATCCGACCAATCTATCAGTGGAAACATAACTAATCACTTTTGGATGCAACAGGGAATTATCTTCCATTGTCGATGCCACTACATGCTCGTGCACTACTGAAATGCACTCACACACGACCCTATCTTTGTTAATCCCTTACTTACCCAAATCAGCATGAGGATGCCCAACCTCCACCACCATCTATTGTGAGACCATTGGTGATAAACCTGAAAGGGGACATTGTTGTTACTGATCCTAGTAAATAAATATTCTGCTTTGTGCTCCTACCCAGATCCCCCTTGATCTGGGTCTTATTCATTTGTCATTATTTTCCCTAATTAGCCCCGTGTAGTTCGAATGGACAACAACAGTTACATGCTTATTAAACTTAATCGTAGATCTAAGTTCGTAGTTATAATAAGACTTTTCATTATTTCTTTCAATTATAACCTCATGTTATAACTCTATATGCAAATAAACCCAATCCAACCATTATGATTTAATGATGTAACTATACAATATATCATAATATTATTCTAACAAATACGTCTAGTATTTTCCAGTTACAACCCATGCTATAATTTTATTGTAAATCTACATTAATTTGTCTATTTCAGTCTAATCCCTTTTAAATTACAGGTCCATTTTTATACATACTTTTTCTATAAATTTATTCCCATTTCTTCTCATCCGTGTTCGCAAAATTGTTACATTAATTGTTATTTTCCATGTGCAAAATAAAAGATTAAATTAGTCGTTAATTTATTAACATTTACAAATCTAGGCATGTTTTAGGCATAAACCAAAAATAAGTGCAGAAACTGTAAGATAACTAACATGCACAAATACTGAATGAGGAAAGAATACCAAAAGATTATTACATGACTTGGATAAATGGAAAACTATAAGAAAAGATCGAGAAATACTTGTAGGAAACAACTTACAAAAAAATAACTTATAGAAACTCTAACTTACATAAAAATATAAAACTACTTTAAGAAAACTATAAGAAAAACTACAGAAAAATCTACAACTTTTATAGACCAATCCCAAGGAAAGAGATTGCATTGTGAGGAAAGAGCTAGGTCTCGTGATCTATTTGTAGCATAGGTTAGGGATCATGGACCATTGGATTTCTAAAATAAATCCAGGTCAACCATGCCACTCAACAAATTAAAAAGTGCCACGTCTGCTTAAATTTTTAAATCAACAAATAAGAGAGGCTACATCAGTTTTAAAATGGAACATTTCATCATTTTCCTTGCTTGGACGTGATTTGGGCCCAAGCACACTGATGTGTTGACCTAACAACCCCATAGGTCAACCCACACCGAGTGTGTGTGTATATATATATATATATTTTATTTTTATTTTCTAATTTGTTAGCTTTACTTGTTTCACTCATAATTTCTCTATACGTACTCAGATTCCGATAAGTTATGTATGAAAATTGATCGAAACTTGTCACTGACTCAATGAAGCATCTTCCATAGCCAAATTTTGGAAAATTTTCAAACTTTCTATTTTACTAGTTAACTCTTTAATTAATTACTATTATCGAAATTTTAGGGTTATTACACAAATTAGATAAATCAGAAAAGCCTTGCACTTACTAGAATCGAAGACCTAAGCCGAATTCGTGTAAAATTGATGGTGCATTAGATGTTGGGTGGGCTCATTCTTTTTTGAATATCGTGATATATATGGCAAGTTGAATCTACATGGGAACTCAACATTTAGGATTTCATCGGTGATTGGTGTGTGGCTTCGATCAATCTCCCAGTGCTCATTGTTAAAGCCACGACTATTCATGAATTGTCCAACCATGGCAGTCAAGTCTAGAGTTCGAATGATAGGCCAATTGAAACACCCCACCTCTGTTAAGGTCACTCACAAAGGGAATGCCTTAACTTTGGTGGAGGTTTATAAGTAAAAGCCACAAATAAACTCAAGACAGATATAAATACGCATATTTTAAAAAGCGGAAACCAAACAGACTTTTATTTCATCAATATGTGTTCAAAACAAAACATTCCATAATTGTCTCAAAATACTTCCAACATTACAACATCATTACTGTCTTGATTATTAAAGAAGCATAAAATATAAATAAAGTGACAAAAATCCCCATAGTGATATCCAAAGCCATAATCCGAGCAAAAGAGATCCAAATCATACATCTACGGTCTTGGAACTTGTAAAGAGCCTGACTGAGCTGAGCTGTTTCCTCCCTGTGGACCTGGGGGGAACACGAGAAAAGAAGACGAAAAGAAAATAGGGTCAGGCATAAAGCCTGAGTAAATCTAGTAACTCTTCAGTATGTGAATAAGAAAAGGGCATGATAGATCTGAACTGAAAATAGGAAAGTGTCACACGCTAAGGAGGCGACGTTTGGAATCGAATGTACGATCGCACCCATACTATATATCTCTACACCTACTTGAGTTTATTCCAAGTGGCACCCCATGCTGAGGGTGAAGTGATCCCCATTCTTATTAAAAAATCGGCTCCTACTCGCGTTAACATGTGTCATACGGCCCCCAAGAATTGTAGATACCTATGCTGGTCCCACCATGGGGTGTATCAAGACCCATGGTGGCGGCCCCGACACAAATTCTAGAAGGCATAGCTTATACTACTGGTGTCCCTAGTGCCCTGGTTGTCTGCTCCGGAGTGTGTTCATGCCCGCACCCCGTTAGACCTGCACTGTGCACCCACCGCCGTCGTTTGACCGCTTAGAATCAGCCTAGTAATCGTGCCCCACCCAGCCTAGTTTCAGGGTGTCGTTGATACCTAACTTGGGTTACTGCTGAAACGGGTCCCTCGTTACCAGGATTTTCTAGTCAAACATGTTTAGTGGTTAAGTGTCTGTATTTACCTAACCCCACCCATCAATTCTTGTTAACATGTTGAATTTGGTTAAGTGTTATAATTGACATAACCTTACCACCTATCCTTAGCCTCTTAGGAGCACCAGACCACTCACATTAGACAGGTATTGTTACGGTTACTGGATGTGCCGGTCGGTTCCGGGCAGGTTTACACCATAGCTCAGTCTAACCTCAGGTCTTTATTGGGCTCAATGCTTAACCACCCACATTGGATAGGTATTGTTGTGACTACTGGACAGCCGGGCGGGTCCGGGAAGGTTTACATCACAACTCAATCCAACCTCGGGTTAAGCATATTGTGTTTTCTAAATTTACATATTTTATTACTTCTCAATTATATATGTAACTGTCATGTCTTTTATTCTTGGGTATAACAATTTATACCGCTTAAATGTCATTGTCATTGGCATGCGCCAAACATGCCAACATATATTTTTCAATGTTTTACACCCAACGTTATTACCCTCGTTTATACGTTCGCAACATTATAACAAATGTTGGGCTCGACACAACTCAGCCCAACTTTATAAGCGTGAGAAAAGGGGAAATCAAGAACATGTAACATCTTACAACATATAATGGTGTGTGGCGCATGAATTTGCAATTTAGCGATACTAACATAAATGATGGGTCATGTCAACTTGCATTAAAACCAAAGTATCACTAAATAGGTGACATATGAAATGGCATAGTTTAGGCTAATACAAACTTGTGTTTAAGCATGTCTAACTTGGCATAATGTCGACCACAAAACTAGCATGTTGTATATTCAACAAAAAGTCCAATTTTTAACATCTAATCACATAGCCTATTTCAACATGAACTTGCATGGTTTTTGAAACCTAAACGATACTTAACATAGATCTAATTATACTTGCAAATAAACATGAACTTGCATAGCTTATGAAACCCAAACGATACTTAACATAGATCCAATTATACTTGCAAATAAACATGAACATGATATCATAGGTTTCGGGTCATGTAGGCATAAAAGGTCTCAAATCTAGAACATGTTTACATAAGCCTTAATTTAGACTTAGTGAATGTATATAATCCATGCCATAGGCATAAACATAAAGGAATCAAATTCTAGTTTTTGCCACAGACTTACAAGTGCCATTGTTTTCATATACAATTTTTCAATAGGCTTGCATCAATCAATTTATGCCACAAACATCAATACACAAGTCATGATAGAACCACCTACAATACAAAGAATTTATACAATACAATAACACAATTCTATTTTCATTTACATCGAATCACATCACAGTTTTTATTCATATTCTGAAAAGTCACTATACTTACAACGAATGCAGAATCTTGAATTCTGGATTCTGAATTCTGAAATTGAGATGCGCCATTTTGGGTAGACTAACGTTGCGTTGATTGATTTGATTAAACTTTAATCTTCTTCTTAACTTGATTCGTCTCTAGGCTTTTCTCTCTTGACGGCTATGTTCAATCCCTCCCTAGCAGCATGACGACTCCTTTCTCATTTTTTTGTGTGAATTTTCAGTTGAGACTTAGGGTGTATTTATAGATTTTTAAGTTGTTTTGAGCCGTCGGATGAAGACAGGAGGAATCTAGACCATACAAAGTTCAAAGAGCCAATCAAGAGGTGACACGTCAGCCCTAGTGACACACAGAGCCACAGAAAATCGAGCCAGAGCCAGACCTGGCCAGCCAGGTCGACCAGGCAGGTCGACACCCAGGTCGACACTATAGTCGACCTGGGGGGGACCAGGTCGACACTATGGTCGACCTGGGGCGACCTGGTCGACACCATGGTCGACCCTATGGTCAACCTGGTCTCTGGGCGGGAATTTTCCCGCCCAGCCCAGTTTGAACCTGAAATTCGAATTTTGAATTTTAACTGAGCTGTTTGAATTTAAATTTTAATCTGAAACTTCCGAAGGCCATAACTCCTTTATACGGAGTCTGATTCACGCAAACTCGGACTCTATCTCAAGCAAAATTCCGAGACGAACGCAATGGCGTAACTCATTTCCCTTAATTCTTTCATTTAGAATTAATTATACTTTAATTTGTGAAACTTAACGTTATAGAATTCACGGGGTGTTACATTCTCCCTCCTTAAAAGGATTTCGTCCCCGAAATCTTCAAGTTAGGAAGAATGTATATCTTACCATCCAACAATCCATCTACTCAACCAACAAACACAGGCATCCACTGTTCTTAAAAGACTTCTAATGCTTCATGATCATATGCATAGTGTGTGTACATGTCCTTATCTAATGCAGAAATCAGGCGGTCTACTGATTCAGTTGACCTCCTTAATGCGAATCATGTAAGCGTCATGAATCCATTATGTATGCAAATTTTTCCTACTCATAATTCTATATGAGTGCACAACTATTCATACAAATGCGACAAACATATGACAGAATATCAAGTTTCAACCATATACAAATGAGAATACATATATATGCATATGCAATATGAAGTGACTGAGCCGATCTATAACCTAGGGTGTGTGTGTATATGCGTCCACGAGCAACCACTAGCAATCACTAACAACCATTTGCAGCCATCATCCATAACATGTTTTCAAATACATGTTTGCATCCATTTGTTTTCTACCTAAGGAGTTAGGAAAAGGACCGAGGAGATAAACCTAAAAAGATATATAAAGCATAACTTAAGGAAAAAGAGAGATCAAAGATGTACCTCGAAAAGAAGAGGGTAGGCAGCGCGTATTCTGTCTTCAGTTTCCCAAGTCGCGTCTTCCTCGGCGTCGCTCCACTGAATTTTAACGAGTTTGACTTCGCGGTTGCATAGATTTTTCACTTCAGTTCCTAAGATGCGGGTTGGAACTTTCCTCACAGTTGCTTCACATTCCACTTCGGCTTATTCTAGAATGCTAGGTTCCACTACTTCCGCAGACTCATGCAAACACTTTCGAAGGTGAGAAACATGAAAGACGTTGTGAACTCCGGCCAGTCTCTCAGGTAGTTCTAATATATAGGCCATCTTTCCAACCTTCTCGATGATAGGAAACGGTCCTACAAATCTTGGTGCTAGCTTTCCTGCGGATCCAAAATGAATGACATTCCTTAAAGGTGATACCTTAAGGAAAACCCTGTCCCCAACCTCAAACTCAAGGTCGGTCCTTCTTTTGTCGGCGTAGGATTTTTGTCTGTCTTGGGCTGTCTTCATTCTCCTACGTATCAAGTCCACTTTCTCTGAAGTCTCTCGAATCATGTCTGGCCCAAGTATAAGCTTATCTATAGACTCCCACCAACAAGTTGGTGATTTGCACGGTCTTCCATACAAGGCTTCGAAGGGTGCCATACCGATGGTAGCTTGGTAGTTGTTGTTGTAGGCAAATTCCACTAAAGGAAGGTGATCCTCCTACATCCCTCCAAAGTCAAGAACGCAAAGTCTCAAAAGATCCTCTAAAAATCTATTCACCCTTTCCGTCTGGCCATCGATTTGGGGGTGATAGGCCGTGCTCAAACATAACTGTGTGCCTACAGCTTCTTGCAGACTCCGCCAAAACTCACTTGTGAAGATAGGGTCTCGACCACTAACAATGCTGGAGGGTATCCCATGAAGTCGAACTATTTCCTTGAGATAAAGAGATGCTAGAGATGTGGCAGTCCTTCTACTCTTGATAGGTATGAAGTGGGCGCTTTTTGTAAGCCTATCCACTATTACCCAAATGCTAGTGTTGCCTCTTATCAACCTAGGTAATCCATCAATGAAGTCCATTGAAATGCTATCCCACTTCCACTGTGGGACCTCTAAAGGATGAAGTAGTCCTCCAGACTTCTTCTGTTCCGCCTTGACCTGTTGGCAGGTCATGCACTTAGAAACAAAATCTGCCACGTCTTGCTTCATGCCGCTCCAAAAGAAAGTTCTTTTTATATCCTTGTACATCTTATCCCCACCAGGGTGTATAGTCATCTTGGAATGATGCGCTTCCATGAGAACCTTCTTTGTCAACTCCCTTGCTTGTGGGATGCATAATATTCCATCTCGCCTCAGCCAACCTTTGTCATCGATGGCGTATCTATTGAGGTGACTAGAAGTCTCACCCCTAATAAGTTTATCAATCACATCCACAAGCTGAGGGTCTTCACGTTGTGCAGCCCCTATTGAGTCTAAGAGAGTAGGGCGTACTTCGAGAGATGCTAACAAACCCGGTACAAAATCTGAGGAGGACCTAAAGTTAAAACTGGCTATATACACCAAGCTTTGCCTTTCTACGAAGAGTGGGCTTAAGGTCGGTTTCTTTCGGCTCAACGCGTTTGCTACTACGTTGCCTTTTCCGGGAGTATAGGAAATTTCAAAGTCATATGAGGCAAGAAACTCCATCCATCTTTGCTGCCTCAAGATAATATCCTTCTGCGAGAAGAGATATTTCAACGATTTATGGCCAGTGTTAATTCGAACTTCTCACCTAGGAGATAATGGCGCCAAGACTTAAGCGCAAAGACGATGGCGACAAACTCAAGATTGTGGGTTGGGTAGTTCTTTTCATGAACTCTCATTGTCTTCCGCCATAAGCTACTACCCTTCCTTCTTGCATTAGAACAGCGCCTAGTCCCGTTCCACATGCATCCGTGTATATTGTGAACATTTTGCTTCCATTTGGCAAGGTCAGAACTGGGGTTGTTGTAAGAGCCCTTTTTAATCGTTGGAAAGCAAACTCGCAGTCCAAATCCCAAGTGAACGCCAAATTCTTCTTCGTTAGCCTTGTGAGTGGGGCTGAGATTTTCGCGAAATCCCTAATAAACTTTCGGTAAAAACCGGCTAGCCCAAGAAAGCTTCGAACTTCGGTTGCGTTTCTTGGCGTCTTCCAATCTTGCACTGCCACCACTTTTGCGGGGTCTACGGCCAACCCCTCTTTGGACACTATATGCCCCAGAAATCTTACTTCTTTCTCCAGAAGTGACACTTGGAGAATTTGGCTTTTAACTGATGTGCCCGGAGAGTAATCCATGATTTCTTTCAGATGCTGAGCATGCTCTTCCTCATTCCTTGAGAAGATTAAGATATCATCTACGAAGACAACCACAAATTTGTTGAGGAATTCTCCGAACAACCTGCTTATTAGGTCTAGAAATAAGCGGGTGCAATTGTCAAGCCGAAAGGCATGACAAGCCACTCGAAGAAACCGTCGGGGGTTCTGAACGCCGTTTTATCAATACTATCTTCAGCTACTCTTAGCTGATGGAACCCAGTTGCCAAATCAAGTTGGGGGAAGACCGTCGCACCTACAAGCTGATCAAACAAATCGTCGATTCGGGGAAGAGGGTGCCTATTTTTCTTGGTCAATTTGTTTAACTCCCTATAGTCGAAGCAAAGGCGAAGCGAACCGTCCGCTTCGGTTGCGAACACCACTGGAGCACCCCATTCTGAAACGCTCCGTCTAATGAACCCCTTCTCGAGAAGTTCTTTAACCTGCTTACTGAGCTCCATTCTCTCCTTTGGAGCCATGTGTCTAACAGGTAAAGCTACAGGCTTTGCATTATCCACAAGACATATGCGGAAGTCTATTTCCCGCCTCGGAGGTAAGCCTTTCACCTCCTCAAAGACATCCGGATATTCCCGGACTACTCTAACCGATTGCAAATTTTCATCAGAAGCATCAATCGACTCTAGATAACTAAGCATAACAGCATTCAAGGGATTACAAAAAATTTCTAGAGTGTTACCATGCCGAGTCAAGAGTCTAACTACTCTTTTCTCACAATCAAGGATGGCACCATTACTGGATAACTAGTCCATGCCTAAAATCAAACCATATCCCGAGAAGCCTAAGACAAAGGCATCACAACTAAACTCAACGCTGAGAATAGAGTTTTTCAAACCCAAACAAACCATTGACAAGTAAGCGGAGCCCCTAATTGGGTTTGAAACTACTAAGGGTTCTTCTACCATACTAGTGTCTAGATGCAGAAATTCTACTAAGGCAGATGAAATAAAAGAGTGTGATGCGCCAGAGTCAAAAAGTGTACGAACTGGATGATCATGAAGATAGACTACACTTTCTACAGAAATATTACTACCTCGTTCCTGCCGAGATGCCACTAGCGCATGAACCTGACCCCCTGAAGTGGATCCAGCTTTCTGTCCCTGCCCTTTCTTCTTTGGGCAGTCCTTAGCTTGGTGCCCAGTCTCTCCACAGTGGAAGAAACCACCCATCTTCGCCTTTCTTTTCCGGCAGTCTTTTGATATATGGCCCATAATGCCATAAAAATTGCACCTTCTCTTCTCACGGGGCTTATTCTTCTTTCCTCCTTTCTTGAAGTCTGTTTTCTTTGCTTGTAGACCCTCTTTCTTCTCTTCCCCCTTAGTTTCTTTCTTGTCGTGGTCTTCCTCGTGTAGCAATGCCATGTCCACCAAGCTTTCATAAATCGCTCCCGTGGATACATGGGTCATAGCAAGGCTGTGTAGAGGCTCATTCAAACCTTTGACGAAGCGAACCGCCTTCTTGTGTTGGGTGTTTACTAAGTCTAGCCCAAATCTGGCCAGCTGATTAAACTGATTAACATATTCCCTGATCGTCATGCTTCCCTGTTTCAGAGTTAGAAACTTCTCCATTTGCAGGCTTCTTTCAGCTTGGGAGAGGAATTTCATCTCAAACCTTGTCCTGAAGTCTTCCCATGTTTCCACCGCCCTTTGAGCATTGGTAATTTCCCACCAATAGGAAGCTTCATCTTTGAGTAACCATACCGCTAGTTGTATCTTTTGCCTGTCATCAACTCCGAAGATGACAAACAGATCCTCAGTCTCCTTTAACCAGTTTCTTGCTCCTATAAAGGATTCTGTCCAATAAATTTTTTTTCCACCCATAGCCTTAAAGTCTCCACATGTTTTTGCGAAGGCATTTCCACGAGGAGGTGGAGGAACCGCGGCCACCAGAGGAGGGATGTCTGCTGGGCCCGCGCCATTGGCCCTTGCTTCTAAGTACCTCCTAAACCAGCCGGGAATCGGCACTCCTTCCGGGAGTTTAAGGTCTCCAGACATGCTGAAACCGAAAGAAAAGATTCAAAACAAAGGATAGAGAGAGATAGTGCATATGGCTTTGGGGGATTTTGTCTTTTTATAAATTATAACACTTTTTCTTGAAAAAAAAAATGCTTCTTTTAACTTTCTTTTTGAAAACAATTTCATTTTTTTTATCTTGTCTGGTAAACCTATGCTCTGATACCAAGTGAAACACCCCACCTCCGTTAAGGTCACTCACAAAGGGAATGCCTTAACTGTGGTGGAGGTTTATTAGTAAAAGCCACAGATAAACTCAAGACAGATATAAATATGCATATTTTAAACAGTGGAAACCAAACAGACTTTTATTTCATCAATATGTGTTCAAAACAAAACATTCCATAATTGTCTCAAAATACTTCCAACATTACAACATCATTACTGTCTTGATTATTAAAGAAGCATAAAATATAAATAAAGCGACAAAAATCCACATAGTGATATACAAAGCCATAATCCGAGCAAAAGAGATCCAAATCATACATCTATGGTCTTGGAGCTTGTAAAGAGCCTGACTGAGCTGAGCTGTTTCCCCCCTGTGGACCTTGGGGAGGGGGGAGGGAAGAAAAGAAGATGAAAAGATAGTAGGGTCAGACATAAAGCCTGAGTAAATCTAGTAACTCTTTAGTATGTGAATAAGAAAAGGGCATGATAGATCGAAACTGAAAATAGGAAAGTGTCACACGCTAAGGAGGTGACATTTGGAATCGAATGTACTATCGCACCCATACTATATATCTCTGCACCTACTTGAGTTTATTCCAACTGGCACCCCATGCTGAGGGTGAAGTGATCCCCGTTCTTATTAAAAGATCGGCTCCTACTCGCGTTAACATGTGTCATACGGCCCCAAGGATTGTAGATACCTATGTTGGTCCCACCATGGGGTGTATCAAGACCCATGGTGGTGGCCCCGACACAAATTCTAGAAGGCATAGGTTATACTACTGGTGTCCCCAGTGCCCTGGTTGTCTGCTCCGGAGTGTGTGCACGCCCGCACCCCGTTAGACCTGCACTATGCACCCACCACCGTCGTTTGACCGCTTACAATCAACCCAGTAATCGTGCCCCACCCTGCCTAGTTTTAGGGTACCGTTGATACCTAACTTGGGTTACTGCTGAAACGGGTCCCTCGTTACTAGGATTTTCTAGTCAAACATGTTAAGTGGTTAAGTGTCTGTATTTACCTAACCCCGCCCATCAATTCTTGTTAACATGTTGAATTTGGTTAAGTGTTATAGTTGACTTAACCCTACCACCTGTCCTTAGCCTCTTAGGAGAACCAGACCACTCACATTAGACAAGTATTCCTACGGTTACTGGATGTGCCGGTCGGTTCCGGGCAGGTTTACACCGTAGCTCAGTCTAACCTCGGGTCTTTATTAGGCTCAATGCTTAACCACCCACATTGGATACGTATTGTTGTGACTACTAGACAGTCGGGCGGGTCCGGGCAGGTTTACATCACAACTCAATCCAACCTCGGGTTAAGCATATCGTGTTTTCTAAATTTACAAATTTTATTACTTCTCAATTATATATGTAACTGTCATGTCTTTTATTCTTGGGTATAATAATTTATACTGCTTAAATGTCATTGGCATGTGCCAAACATGCCAACATATATTTTTCAATGTTTTACACCCAATGTTATTACCCCCGTTTATACGTTCGCAACATTATAACAAATGTTGGGCTCAACACAATTCAGCCCAACTTTATAAGCGTGAGAAAAGGGGAAATCAAGAACATGTAACATCTTACAACATATAAGAGTGTGTGGCGCATGAACTTGCAATTTAGCGATACTAACATAAATGATGGGTCATGTGAACTTGCATTAAAACCAAAGTATCACTAAATAGGTGACATATGAAATGGCATAGTTTAGGCTAATACAAACTTGTGTTTAAACATGTTTAACTTGGCATAATGTCGACCACAAAACTAGCATGTTGTATATTCACCAAAATGTCCAATTTTTAACATCTAATCACATGGCCTATTTAAACATGAACTTGCATGGTTTTTGAAACCCAAACGATACTTAACATAGATCTAATTATAATTACAAATAAAACATGAACTTGCATAATTTATGAAACCCAAACGATACTTAACATAGATCCAATTATACTTGCAAATAAACATGAACATGATATCATAGGTTTTGGGTCATGTAGGCATAAAAGGTTTCAAATCTAGAATATGTTTACATAAGCCTTAATTTAGACTTAGTGAATGTATATAATCCATGCCATAGGCATAAACATAAAGGAATCAAATTCTAGTTTTTGCCACAGACTTACAAGTGCCATTGTTTTCATATACAATTTTTCAATAGGCTTTCATCAATCAATTTATGCATCAAACATCAATACACAAGTCATGATAGAACCAATTACAATACACAGAATTTATACAATACAATAACACAATTCTATTTTCATTTACATCGAATCATATCACAGTTTTTATTCATATTCTGAAAGGTCACTATACTTACAACGAATGCAGAATCTTGAATTCTGGATTCTGAATTCTAAAATTGAGATGCGCTCCTTTGGGTAGACTAACGTTGCATTGATTGATTTGATTAAACTTTAATCTTCTTCTTAATTTGATTCGTCTCTAGGCTTTTCTCTCTTGACGGCTATGTTCAATCCCTCCCTAGCAGCATGACGACTCCTTTCTCATTTTTTTGTGTGAATTTTCAGTTGAGACTTAGGGTGTATTTATAGATTTTTAAGTTGTTTTGAGCCGTCGGATGAAGATAGGAGGAATCTAGACCATACAAAGTTCAAAGAGCCAATCAAGAGGTGACACGTCAGCCCTAGTGACACACAGAGCCACAGAAAATCGAGCCAGAGCCAGACCTGGCCAGCCAGGTCGACCAGGTAGGTCGACACTATAGTCGACCTGGGGGGGACCAGGTCGACACTATGGTCGACCGGGGGAGACCAGGTCGACACCATGGTCGACCCTATGGTCAACCTGGTCTCTGGGAGGGAATTTTCCCGCCCAGCCCAGTTTGAACCTGAAATTCGAATTTTGAATTTTAACTGAGCTGTTTGAATTTAAATTTTAATCTGAAACTTCCGAAGGCCATAACTCCTTTATACGGAGTCCGATTCACGCAAACTCGAACTCTATCTCAAGAAGAATTCCGAGACGAACGCAATGGCGTAACCATTTTCCTTAATTCATTCATTTAGAATTAATTATACTTTAATTTGTGAAACTTAACGTTATAGAATTCACGGGGTGTTACACCAATACTATGAGTCGCCTATACCCCATGTCTCCCTTACAGGGAACGTCGCTTGTGTCGTAGTGTGGGTAGCACTCCCTTGACCCTTGTTGCAATGGTTAGTTATAGGGCGGGAAAGAGGAAGTGCATGTGCATGTAAGTGTCTGGGAGCGTCATGGTCGGGAGTGAGTGAAATAACGTTAGGCATTGAGGCATCACTACATTGGGTCAGCTTGTCCCGAGTCGCATGGTCTAGCCGAACCAGATCGGCCAGGGTAGATTGCCTAAGCTTGTCCCCGAACCGGATTGGCCGAGTTGCTTTGCCTGTCCTTCCATCATCTTTCTTCCATCGTGGTGCATAAGTGCTTTTACCTGATTACAAAGATTCCTATGAATGATAGCGCAGAAGAGTAAGAGTCCTCTACTCCCTGTGTTTGTTTCACTGCACCTTCATTTGGTTCATCTCCCTCCTCAACTCGATTTTCTCGTGCAAATGCTAGTTTAGGGCACTAAAGGTCTACTCCAACCTCTTCATTACTTCCATTAAAGAATCATGTGTCACCAAAGCAGAAGATGACGTGACATCAGCTGTTGTTGTGCTTGTTGCCGCATTTCCAGCATTGCGAAGTTGTTGGCTAGATTCTCTTTTGTTAGTGTTATTATTCGTCAACACCAAAATATAGGCCATGCTTATGGACTTGGGGAAATTAGGGATTACCAAGTTCCTTCAAGTTTGACTTAATTTGTCGTTTCCTAGATATCAATGACTTAATCCCAAAGATTAGTTACCCATTCTTCAAAAATAGGAGAGTGTCACGCTTACGAGACTCAATGACCAATAATTACCTTAGGATAAGGGCTTCATAAGCTCAGCGCAAGTACAAAAATCTAGATGGCTACTAATGGTTACTTTGATAATTATGTCCAAGTAAAAGGATTGGATTTGTACTAGCAATAGGAAAAACTAAATGGCATGGATTGCAAGTGTTAAGAATCTCTTTTATTGCTCATTGATTGAGTACATATATGGTTACATGTAAAATCCCCAAATCGATTTACAAATTAGGGTTTTCTCCCTTAGAAATGCATACAAGATTTTGGAATGAGGAAAATGTCCCCCAAAATGTGACCCCTAGGGTCTTATTTATAGAGGATTTGGACCTCTTCCCCTTTGTAGCAATCATGTGGGAAGCTTGGTTACGCCTCAGTTTCTCGGTATCGTCATGTTTGAAGGGTATTTAGCTTCGGTTCAAATTCTAGTCTCTGCCACTTGTATTTCAAAGTGTCGGCTTTATGCTTTTCTTCTATGATTTTGATGACGCTTTTGGTAATGGTATCGATACCATGCCCATTGGTATCGATAGCACTTAACTTACTCCCACATTGGTCTTGTTTACATGAGCTTGTATATTCAATATCGTCTTCATATGCTTCTGGTCTTTTGTATATGGTTTTACCTTTACGGTCTTCGTGCTTTTGACTTATGATTGGGTACCGATACCAATCCAATTGTTTATTATAAGTTGGTACTGGTATCGTGCATTTTTGGTCATCCAGTTAGTATCGACATCAAGCTATTTGTTTTCCCTTGTTGGTGCTGATAGCTTATGTGTCAAGTCCTCACTTTAGCATCGTCCTCCTACATCCTCAGTGTCGGTATCGACTTATTGTTGTTGTTCTACTTTTTTCTCAATGTTGGCTTATCTCTTTTGGTTGATGTTGCCTTCGTACTGGCTCCATTGCGATACCCCTTCACATTTCTTTGGTTTCGATATCGAAATCTGGTAGTAACATTTGCCCCTAGTGAAGGGGTATTTTCAACTTTTCAAGTCAATAGCTTTGGCTTTTGCTCTGTACTGTCTTGTTAGTACATGATTTTCCCGTCTTTTGTCCTTTTAGGATTGATTCAGACCGTTGGATTTGTAGTCGTTTGCACGAACCTGATGAAATGTGCTTTTTGGCATAAAGACTCTTCTTCTTCCTTCTTTATTTTCTTCTCCTGCAAGAAATTATGCTCAAACAAAATCATCGTTCTTTGAAATATCATAAGATTTCCAGAACTAGAGATCCAATCCTTTCTTTGTAGATTTTTATTTATTTTATGATTCGATTTAAGTTAAGATCCAAAATTTGTTATCTCTCTGAGCTCGATTATGAATTCATGTGAGGTTAAATAAACTCCGATTTCTCATTAGTATGAAACCAAGTAAACAGTAGTTAGCTTATATAGAAATCAATGGTGAATCGTAAGAAGTTTCCATATATCATTGAAACGAAGGATATGAATTACTGTCGTAAGAACAAAATTCTTTTCGACACCAATGAAACTAAAGCTAATTGCTATCGGTTCGATACCATAATTAATCTTCCTTCAGTTTGTTGGAGACTCTGGTGCCGGTTAGACTGCTACCAATATGGATATACACTTGGTTTTGATTCCATTGGTTCCCCATTTTATTTTCCTTTGGTATCAGTTAAATTTTTGGTATCTACAATATATTATTTGGTTTCGGTTCTATCGATACTAAGAATTTGACCAATTCTTTGTTTCGATTTCACCTTTTTTTTCAATACAGCCGATACTAAAACTTAACCTCATTTGGAAAGGGTGTATAGTATTATGATACTATGTGAACTTCATCAAAGTTTGACGACCTCCATACAAACGACCTCCGTTTTCGATACAACCGAAACTAATTTTGAGCTTTGAACTATGTGAACTAATTTGGAAAGGGTATAGTATTATGATACTTTGTGAGCTTTAAAAATAGTCAGTTTTGCAAATGACCTCCGTTTTCGATGAAACTAATTTTGTTGGACCCGAAATATTAAATTATTGTTACATTTAAATTTTCTTGATTTTTAGAGTCAGTATGTGCCATATGGGATTTTAATGTGAAAAACAATTGATAATTTGACTATAAAAGTACGTTGTATTAGCAAACGGATTCGGAATTCGACGAAACAAGTTTTGTTGGGTCCGCAATGTCGAAATATATCTGTATGTCCATTTTCAGATGTGGTATGTGGCCACACAAATTTTTAGACGAATAACGAAGGTAACGGTTCAACAAAAATCAATTATAAAATTATATACCTTACTGTATAAATATCCCTCACAAATTTTTAACCCTCACATTTCTTCTGCATGGTCAAAACATCCCGTCGTCATTCCTTTTCTACAACAAACCAGTACCGGTTTCTAAAATCGATTGGAATTCAAATCAAATTCTAAAAATCGTAATATATGTATATATGAGTTCATGAAGGAGTGATCTTCAATTTGATATCGGTATCTTAGGGATCCGACACATTTTTAGTTCGATCAATTTGTTCACAGCGAAGATAGGGTTAAAGGTTTTGAATTATAGGTGTGTAATTACATGTTTTAGACGTTGTATATGGGTTCATGATAAGATTTGAGGTATATACACATAATTTGGTGGAGTTCAGCACATATTGCAGTCGATCATCGTACTGTTCATACACGGAAAAAGACTGCAAATGCATTTCATTGAAAGATGTTGACCTGTATGTTGTTTGTATCGACAGATAGAGTTTGTGATGGAGATTGAAATGGTGGTTTCAATTTGATTTTATGTGGAGTGGAGGAGGGGATTTGAGGAGGTTTGCATTGGCTATGGTTTTTACTGAAAAATGGGTTCAACATCGGATTTCACTCAGGGGTGCGAGTTTTCCCATTTGGGGATGATAAAGAAGAGGACACGGAGAGGAGAGCAAGGGAGTTAGTAGCACGGATTTCTTTGAAGATTTAGAGGAGGAAGGGGAGATTGAAAATTCGGTTATGGCATATTGTTTTGCCGCTGTCTGTAGAGGAAGAGAGATGAGGAGAGGTATTAAAAGTAAAAAATGGATTAGTTATTTATATTAGTGTTTATATTAATCATTAATGACACTTATTATTATATTAAACTTGTAAAAGTAATAGCTTCCTCGTACGGTATCAAAATTCAGCAAAACAAGATCCACTGGGATCGTATGGACGAGGGCTTCACAATGGAACTGATTTGGAGTGAATTGGAGCTTGTTACAATTTATAGCAAAATAAATTGCCTGATTCGATGACAATTTATTGTTATTTAATGATAAATGTCCAATGTGAGTAAATCTCACTGAATCTATTCAGTTTATATTTTTATAAACGTAAATTAGTATTGATAAATGATGATTTATTGTTGTGTGTTGATTGTTTGGATGACCTGTTAATTTATTTGGTTGAAAATATAGATCTAGTTATATATATATAAATTGTTAAATATTATGTTGATTCTGCCTATCATAATATTTCATATTGAAATGAAATTGATGTTAATTATATTGTTTAACATTTGTGGATGCAGGGAAATGGGTTGGAGGGATCCAACTGAATTCCTCAATATTTGTAACATTGTTTTTTTCATATATTGTGATATACGATGTGATACATAATCTGTGATTGATTATGATGACACTGGTCTTGTTATTTTGTATTTTAAATACCATAAGAAATACTAGAATGTAAAAAGGGAATTTTCAAAGTGTATATTAAAAATAAATTATTTATATAAAATAATAGAATTATAAAAGGAAATTGGCAAGATATGGAAGAACTATGAGATGATGGATTTAAATGAGATTTTTAAGTAGAAATCTGTTTTAACAGATCAATAGAGAAGATTAATTTATAAATAATGTTTTATAAATTAAGTAAAATAATTTATCATGGGATAAATTGAATATATATAAGTTTGAATTTATATAGAGGAATGGAAATCGGTTTTAACACCGATATTTTAAATAGAAACTGAACTTAGAATTTATAAAGGGAATTATAAATGACACTTTAATTGTTAGAAGTAAAAAAGGAGATTTTGTATAATTAATTCTATAAATAGAAGTGTAAATAGAATTTGGAAATGGGATATTATTTTAAAACACAAAATCAAACTGATCGATTATATAAACGTAATATTATTCACATTCAATGTGAATAATGGATTAAAATAAATATTTTATAAATTAAATCATTTATAAAGGAAATTGGATTTTGAAATAGGAATTTGAATGATATAGGAAATGGTGATCAAATAAAATAGTGGATTCTATTTTAGGAGATATAGATTGGTTTGGAATTTATAAAATGATTCGATAAACAGAAATTGAACCTGTAATAATGTATATATATATATATATATATATATAAATTGAAATCAAGTTTTGTTTTGATTAAATAAATTCCAGATTTATATAAAGGAATAATATTCACATTTTAAATTGAATAATGGTTTTTAAAGCAAACGTTTTGCAGGTTTAAAATAGTTATAAAAGGAAACTTATAAATGTTGGGAAGTACTAAATTCAAAAATGAATTTAGAAATTGAGTTGACTTGAATGGTAAATTATTCTGGAGTTTGGAACGTATATCGAATATAAGTCATTCGAAGAGAGTTAATCAAATATATATTATTCGAGAGGGACTTAATCGAATATAGGTTATTCGAGAGTGAGTAAATCGAATAACGATAATTCGAAGGAGAGTTATCAAATAGAGAGTATTCAAGAGATAATTATGCATTAGATTTTGACTGTATCGAATGTAGGAAAGTACTATTTACTTCTCGGTTTTTAAACCAAGATTTTATTTATTTAATAATTTTATTAATTATTATTTATTCAAATTAATGAATAACAGTTATATTTGAAGTTAGATATTTCGAAAGTAGGGATTATAACGTTTTCGTTATAACCAATGTTTTTATAAAAGAAGTGGAATCGTAAACCGAATCCGAGAGTTGCATAAGCAATGATTTGATAAGGAGATATGAAACAGAGTTAAGGAAATTAGAAACTTACTAGGGATTAGTTAAGTTGAATGATTTTATGGATATCGATCTAATGTTGGTTTCGGCCTTCGGGGTTGATTTTCAGGGAATCGTTCTTTTACTAGTTTACAGTTAGAGACCGATGGATATAGGGAGATAGTGACACGTGAATAAGAAATGGAAAGGTTTTCAAATGTTAGTAACATATATTTTCTGCATTTAGAAAATAAGATTTCACGAATATATGGAAATGGGGAAATTAATAAAGATAAATTAATTTAAAGGGAAAAATGTTGATTGAATCGTATGGACGACCGCTGCAGCATGGAACCGACTGGGAGGGAATTGGAGCTTATTACAATTTATAGCGAAATAAATTGTCTATCTAAATAAACCAACAATTATCATTATTTAACGATGATGTCCAATGTGAGTAAAACTCACTAACTCTGCCTAGTTATATTTTTATATCGTATTTTTATAACTGATAGTGTTGGTTGATTTCTGTGTACTGACCGTTTGGATGAACTGCTAATTGATTGGTTGAAATTATAGATAACGATATATATATATATATATGTATATATTGTTAATCAAATATTGATTCTGATTAACATAATATTTCATATTGAAATGAAATTTGATGTTAATTATATTGTTTAAATCCGTGGATGCTGGGAAACAATTTGGAGGGATCCAACTGGATTCCTCAACATTTATGTTATTGTTTTTCATATATTGTGATATATAATATGTTAATGATTATGTGTGTTTGGATAATATTGATCCTTGTTATTTGGTATTTTAAATACCATATATAATAAATAGAATTATAAAAGGAAATATATGGGAAATAAATAGAATTATAAAAGGAATATTTATTTAGAAAATAAATAGAATTATAAAAGGAAATATTTATAAAATGAATAGAATTTTATAAAAGGAAATATTTGGGAAATAAATAGAATTATAAAAGGAAATATTTATAAAATCAAAGGATTTAATAAAAGGAAATATTTGTAAAATCAAAGAATTTTATAAAAGGAAATATTTATAAAACAAATAGAATTGAAGTAGAAATATTTGTTAAACAAATAGAATTGAAATAGAAATATTTGTTAAACAAATAGAATTGAAAAAGGAAATATTTGTAAAATAATTATAAAATCAAAGGATTATATAAATGAAATTATTTATAAATTCAAAGGATTTTATAAAAGGAAATATTTATAAAATCAAAGGATTTTATAAAAGATTAAAGTAATATTTATTTAAAAAATAAATAGAATTATAAAAGGAATATTTATTTAGAAAATAAACAGAATCATAAAAGGTAATATTTATAAAATAAATAGAGTTTTATAAAAGGAAATATTTGGGAAATAAATAGAATTATAAAAGGAATATTTATTTAGAAAATAATTAGAATTATAAAAGGAAATATTTATAAAATCAAAGGATTTTAAAAAAGGAAATATGTATAAAATCAAAGGATTTTAAAGAAGGAAATATTAATAAAACAAATAGAATTGAAGTAGAAATATTTGTTAAACAAATAGGATTAAAATAGAAATATTTGTTAAACAAATAGATTTGAAAAAGGAAATATTTATAAAATAATTATAAAATCAAAGGATTTTATAAAAGAAATTATTTATAAAATCAAAGGATTTTACAAAAGAAAATATTTATAAAATCAAAGGATTTTATAAAAGATAAAAGGATTATTTATTTAGAAAATAAATAGAATTATAAAAGGAATATTTATTTTGAAAATAAATAGAATTATAAAAGGAAATATTTATAAAATGAATAGAATTTTATAAAAGGAATTATTTGGGAAATGAATGGAATTTTAAAAAAGGAAATATGTGGAAAATAAATATTAAATGGAAATCGGTTTTAACAGATAAATGGAAAAGATTAATTTAAAGTAGATTTTAAATAGAATCTTTTTTAATAGATAAATTGAGAAGATTGATTTATAAATTATGTTTTATAAATTAAATAAAATATTTATCATATGATAAATGGAATATATATACGTCTGAACTTATGTAGAGAAGTAGAAATCGGTTTTGACACCGATGTTTTAAATAGACTGTGAACTCAGCATTAATAAAGGGAATTATAAATGAGATTTATGTGTTAGAAATAAAAAGGAGATTTCCTATGAAATAGAAGTACAAGTAGAATTTGGAAATGGGATATTATTTTAAAATATGAAATCAAACTTTATGGATTATATAAAAGAAATATTTTTCACATTCGATGTGAATAATGGATTAAAATGAATATTTTATAAATTAAAACATTTATAGGGAAAATTGGGTTTTGAAATAGGAATTCAAATGGGAATTTGAATAAGGTAGGAAATAGGGTTAAAATAAAATTTGTTACTTGATTAGAGTTAATTGAATATTAGTATTCGAATAGAGTTAGTCGAATATTAGTTATTTGAATAGAGTTAATCGAATATAGTTACTTGAAGAGAGATTATCGAATATAGTTTATTCGAAGAAAAGAGTTATCGAATATAGTTATTCGAAGAAAGATTATCGAATATAGTTTATTCGAAGAAAAAAGTTATCGAATATAGTTATTCAAAGAGAGATTATCAAATATGGTTTATTCGAAAATGAGATTATCGAATATAGTTTATTCGAAGAAAAGAGTTATCAAATAGATTTATTCGGAAGAGAGTTATCGAATAGAGATTATTCGAGAGAATTATAGGTTGAAATTCGATTTTATCGAATTCGGGAAAGTACTATTCACTTTTCGTTTTTAATCAAGATTTATTAATTTATTTATAAATTAGTTGTTTATTTATTTATTCAAATTAATAAATAAAGTTATATTTAAGTTATTATATTTTGGAAGCATGGGATTATAACACTAATGTTATAATTAAATGATTTCTGTAAAAAAAGTGGATTCATAAATAGAATCTGAGAGTTACGTAAGGAAGTTTGTTAAAGATTTAAAAGGTGAACTTTGTCTATTTCGAGGTTAGAAACGTTGTTCAGTTAAGGTCTGAGAGGTAGTTATACCCCAACTTGATTGACTTCATTTTTAACTCAGGAATGGTTAAGGTTCGAAAGTGAAGGTTGGTTAAGTGAATTTAGTTAATGAGTGTAATGGTTTGAGTTGGCATAGCGATGTTTTATTTAAACATTTGTTTAAATCCAATAAAGGAGTTTTGGAAATGTTTTCCAAATAAGAATCAGAAATTTTTCTAATTTAAAAAAAATAGAAATGAGAGTAAATATGGAAATGTTTTCCAATGACTAATAATATATATTTTCTAAATTTAGAAAATAAGAATTTACGAATATAAGGAAACAGGAATAGGGAAATGGATAATTGAATGACAAATTAAATTAAAGGGGATCAGTGTTGATTGATGATTTGCTTGGTAAGATATCCATTTGGAAAAACGACCGTTGTTTGTACACATATTTTCCTTTGATAGTTAAATATCCGACTTTCAAAGTTTTTGATCATTTCCGTTGTTAATACGGAGAGACCGGGATCAGATTTATTATCTAAAAACCATTCCGTATGGGCATTAGCATTGCGAACCAAATATGATGAAGATAATTGAAGACAGAGTTTATGCAAGTACTGTTTTGGCGATCCAAGGTAGAAATTTCCTAAGATGGATTTACAGAATAGTACCTTCGGCCTATCAAGTCCCAGGACGACCTGTATAGAAGAATGTCTGACAGAGTATATTTAATAGATCGCGTAAGTTGATCTCTTCAAACGTATTTATGTTTGGTGGCGAAGGAATTCGTTTCTCTTAGCTGTATACCCGTGGTATTTTTGGGGAAATCAATTTATGATTTGGCGGGTATGATGATGTGGCGTTCAAAGTAAATAAAGGTATGATCTATATGTTATGGCCTCTAGCCTCACAACCAGGAAATGGTATAAAATCGGGTAGGTCGCATGGCTAAGTGGTTAACTACCAATTAGGGTGTATTGTCACTTGATCTAGAGAAATTCCATTTACTTATATAATCTATTTCAATGTTGTCCCTTTCGGGAAACGAATGTTGATCCCAATCGTTGGTGATAATACATTCGGTACACTCAAGAGAAATGAGTGACCGGTCATGTTTAGCCTGGGTTACAAGATGTTCTTGTTGAACACGGTGTATTTCTCTCTAGAGATACACTGTCGGAAGGTGGTCCTATACCTTGCCAATTGGAATCCATTACCCAATAATCGCCTGCGGATTTTAATTATATATTATGTATGTGGAACGTGAGATGAAAGTGTTCAGCTAGATGATTTTTTAGTTATAGTTGATAAAAACTATTATAATATCAATTATATTTTGATATAAAGATTATCGTTTCTTTAAAAGGATTTTGAATGTTAAATCAACTGTTTTGGATTCTCATAAGGGAAAAACCTGTTCTGTGTTATATGGCATGGTCTATGAGATACCGTTTATTTTCTCAAAATGTTTTAAATTGTTTACTCATACCAGTCCCATGACTGACCCACAGTTTATTTTGTTTTGTTTTACCTAAACACTTGGGTGCCCAAATTTGTACGGGCAGTCAAGTAATCGGGATCTTACAGACATACTGAGAGCTTGGAACAGGAGGCTTCAGGATTTTATAGCAATTGTTTATTTCTGCTGTGTTGTTAGTGTTGTACCTCGATAATGGTATTGTATACAGATACAGGTTTTATTTCAAAGTTATGTTATATATTATTTTTATTCGTTCCACTGTGAGATTCGTGTTAATCTGATTTTGTTGTTGTTCCTCTCTTTCTGCTATTCTAATTTTCTATCTTATCTATTCTCACCCTCTAATGTAACAACCCGAACTTCCCCGTGAAGGAAAGAATGGATTGCTTTGAGAACAAGATGAATTAGAACACAAACAGAAGAGAATACAAGAATATACAGAATATGAATAAATATTATACATCAGAAAAATATCAGAGATTACAATACATAACATAGCAGCAGAAAAATAATACAACACACAACTGAAGGAGATATACGGAGATAGAGCTTTCCGAATATCATTCCAGCTGTAAACCAGGATCCTGTGAATATACATCTGCAAAACCAAAACTACTAGCTGCCCGTATGGAAAATAGGGGCACCCAGAGTTTAGGTCAAAACAATAAACTCTAGGTCAGTCATGTGACTGGTGTGAGAACTAAAACAGTTATTTAAAACTTTACTTTAAAAGAGAGTAATTCAAAGGACCACGCCCTATAACACGGAACGGGTTTCCTCCCAAGAATACTAGTGCATAGAATAAACATTGCAATGCTTTTTGGAAAAATGAAGCTATTATAAAACCCAGGTCCCATCACACAATGCAATGCAAGCCAGAGGATAGGGTTTTCCCTTATAATAGCCAAATAATGCTTGATACGTTCAAAACAAATCATTTGATACTATTATAAGTGTATAGTGTCAAAATAACTTCAAATATAAATGTATCAATCCTAGGCGGCATGGGTACCATATATCATGTCGCCAATACTAGGCTCTACAAATAAAACCGAAATATTACGTATTGGAAATTGGATTTACGTCATGAGTCAAGGCCAGGGATGGATCCTCACCGCTTCGAGACACTCTACCAAATGCTTCAGGACTACACACTCTGGGTAACCCCTGAAATCGGTTGGGCCGGTCCTCCGCTTTGTTTGAGGATTAGTTATTCTTGAACACACGTTTCACTGGCCTATCGGACCTATCAATAGGCTCCGAAGAGACCGACATAACCGAGGCGCCTCGCAATCCAACAACCACATAGGTAAAAATAATATAAATGTCAGGGCTTGTAAAACGCTGACACCACCCATAGCTAGAAAGAAACGTTGTGTTCTCCCAACGGTCCTATCCCGTTTTTGACTCATACCGAGGTGTGAGGCTCGAGAATTAACGCCATACACAAAGCTACGCCACACAGGTCGTGCTTTGATCATCAACCACAAGACCCTGCTTTTCAACAAAAGCCTTGATCACTGCATCTCAGCATGCCACACAGGCAATTCATGCCATGCGACCGATATCTATCGATATGTAACCTCTGAGCCCATACGTCTCAGAGAAGGGCGTTAAGCAAGAGAATAAATTCTCCACCGCCAAACAGATATATATTTAATAGAAATCAATAAACACAGAATAAACTCCAATGTCAGACACACAATCCAGTTATAAGTCCGTTCTGGGTCTGAACGAAATCGGAGGCACCTTATTCCTCCCTCACATGTCCAATACAGGGGAGAGGTCCTCGCATATCCGTCGATCTCCAAGCACATCTGGACGATCACCACTTATTACTTCTTCTTGGGTGTACAGCCCAATCAAGACATCAGTAATCATCCAAATGATGTGAAGACCTACGGTCTTCATCCACCGTCTTCATCGTCGACATATCGTCGAATCAGTTATTCAGAATGGCTATAAACCCGACCTTTTCGAATAACTCGCGTATATAATAAACAAGAGCTATAAACCATAACATACGCCTCATTCCAATTCTGAATATTCTTTTATTCAAATATTCACATACTTTGGGAAAGGTTCCCATTAATTTTATCAAAGATAAATTCTTTAAATTTATTCTTTAATCTTCCTTTGGATATCATTCCAATCTAATTAAAGATGCATTAAAACTCCACTTGGTTTTAATCTTCCTAAAGATCAATATTAACGATTATTTAACTTGGAAAATCATATCTTGTCTTTAACTGGGTTAAAGAACCAATGTCATTTAATTACGGCTCACAATAATCCCAAAATCACATTCCGTTCCATCAGCCTCTAACCATAAATTAGAAAGTGAACAATTCCCAAAGTATTAACCCCTAAGGCCGAAACCAACATCAGATTAATACCCAGGAAACCATTCAACTTAACTAATCTCCAGTTAGTTTCTGATTTTCTTAACCCCGTTGGGTCTAAGAATAGTATTATTAAAAATACCATTCACGACAACCCAAAATTTCATTCCATTATTAATCGGGTTAAAGGACAAGTGTTATTTTAAAACACTGTTCACAATAAACCCAAATCACATTCCATTAATTATGGAATCTTCACGGAAAAACAAATCTATATATAATCGTTATCAATTTCCGTATCCGACCAATAATATAAATGGAATAATGGCAAAGCCTTTTAAATTCCATGTGTATTAATAGTCTTCCTCCACATAAGTTCACTTCGATTATTATCAGTCGAATTCCATTCAGTTCAATTTAATATATTAAAATGGAAAACTTTACTTTGGAAAATTCCCGTAAAATCTTAATAAAAAGATTTATAAATTCCAAATCACATTTCACTGTAAAGCGGGTTAAAGAATGAATGTCGTTAAAAACACAGTTCACAACAAACCCAAAATCCCATCAGTCTCTAACCGTAAATTAGTAAGAGAACAATTCCCTAAGTATTAACCCCAAAGGCCAAAACCAACATCAGATCAATACCCAGGAAACCATCCAACTTAGCTAATCTCCAGTTAGTTTCTAATTTTCTTAACTCCATTGGATTTAAGAACAGTATTGTTAAAGATACTATTCACGACAAACCCAAAATTCAATTTGATATTAAATACAAGACACTGAATATAAAATATATCAACTTATATTCAATATCAAATTCTGAAACCAATAGATATCGTATTGGAATAATGATATATATATATATCTTCCAAATTCCTCCACAATATCCATATAATCACGAAATTCAATATCGAAATATTCCGAAGATACGTTCAATTCAAATCCATTCCAATTCTCATATTCGAAATTTCTGGTTATTTTTAAAATCATTCCAAATCAGACATCAAAATCAGATTTTGATCTTCTACTGAATATTATTTTTAAAATAATCATTATTTTAAAATATTCATTATTTTAAATTATTCATTCTTTCTGAACTGGAATCACGCACAGTCAATTATCATATAATGTTATTATATGGATTTCATACAGCACATGACACAACAACAGTAATAAATAATCACCCATCATCCAGAGTGCATTATATACTGTATAAGCATTAAATATAAATATTTAATGCTTACAACAGTCTGACAACCTATCGATTGACATACAACTAAACATCGGGATTAGTGTACATCAAATATCATCCCAAACTCGTGTGGGGTCTCAACCAACAAATACTGAATATTATTTGTGCAGTTGGGCGATGTGTAAAATTTATCATCCTAATCAATATCAGTCAAATGTGTGTACATAAACAAATCGTCTGTTTGTAAATGAATACTTATTTTATTCATATCAACGTTAAAATTATATTTTTAACGATAAAATATCTTATTCAACATATGAATATTCTATTCAGCTCATTTATACAATAAAAATGATACTTTTATTGTTCGAACATTTTTTTAGAAAATTTTGGTGGCATAACGGCGCGATATCAAAATCGGGTAATGTCTAGCATTGCTCCTCTCCTGATATTGGCTCACGCCATACACACGTAACAATTCTAATCAATTTATTTCACCCAAACAACCAAATTCAACCAAATAATCAAATCGACCAAACCAAACAATCAAACAAGTCGTACATGGTCTGTGGACGACGGAGAACAGTTCATATATGCAGTTATAAAATAAATAACTATATAAGAAAATTATAGTGAGGAGTTCCCACCTTCGGTTTCCACTCCGCCATTTTTATTTCTGAATTTCGGAACAATCCCGACTTGCCTAAAATTCCAACGCAATCTTCTTCACGCTGTTCACAGTAAAAATCACATTTTTATTTCAATTCTAAAAATTGTATTTTTACTTCGCTAAAAATTATATTTTTAATACTATATATATATAAATCATAGTTTTAATGTCGCTACATGTACATAAAAATCATATTTTTATAAAGCTATTACATAGATAAAAATCAGATTTTTAACCAACTAATAATTATTTCTTTGTATGACCATTTTATAAATAACATATATAGTCTAAAATCATATTTTTATCTTTCTAAAAACATTTCCATGCCACACACTAGTTAAAATCATAATTTTAATCTTGCCAAAAATATTTCCTTCCTACGATAAAAATCCTATTTTTAACTAACCAAAAATGATATTTTAACATAACTAAAAATCATAACTTTATGTAATTAAAAATCATAACTTTATGTAATTAAAAATCAAAACTTCATACACTTCATACGTCAAAAACCATAGAAGCTTTAAAGCGGAGAAAACTGACATATTTTCCATCACTCGGATTTGTTGTTTTGGTTCCAGAATTTGCAAATGAGCTCCAATCTTCACACATCTATTTTTCTAGCTTAAACGCGCCATTCCGGACAACTTTCGCCTAGTGGTCTTACTTAAGAAAATGTGTCATTTCGCCGGAAATCGCGAAAAGACAACATTTGGACAGTGTTTGGACAACAGACTTTGAACGCGTTTTCCCGACAGCTCCGCTATCCAAAATACGACTATCATACACCAAATCGAACAGAAAATTGTGCTCTTCAATTTTGGTATTATGGAGTTTTGGCCAGAAATGCATAGTTTGGGAGTTATTCGCAAAGTAGTGACAGGAGATTATTTGCAAATGGAAAATTTAGTGGAAAATGAGTTTTTGAGTGTAGCGGGGCCTACGGCCGGAGCTCGGTGGCTGCAAGCGGCGGAGGGACCTGACTGGGTGGCGGAAGGGTGCGAGTGGTGGTGTTTGGGTCTAGGGTTTAGGTTTGTGAAGGGAGAGAGAGAAAGAGAAGAGGAGAGAGAAGAGGAGGAGCAGGAGGCTGGCCGAAGGGGGTGCAACGGCCTGAGGTGGTGCGGCGGTGGCTGAGGAGGGTGCGGCAGCAACATGGTGGAGGAGGGGGCCATTTTTTCTTTTTTGAAGAGGAAGAGAGAAGTGAAATAATGAAGGGAGAAATGGAGCAAAAGTGATTATATGCTAATTTCTCATCTATCGTCTGAATACAAACGATCTCCGTTTGCCGTGGATTTCGGACACGAGATAATAGACATGAAGACGAGTCCAACGAAACAAGTTTCGTCGAATTCTAAGTTCAATTGATCTTCCGTTAAAATTGTCAAAGATGCTCAGATATTGTTCAAAAATGCGATTTTGGGGCACATTTTTTTCCTGCACGCCCACACACTAACTCCAAACATTATGGCCTTTTGGATTTAACCATTATTAGACGATATGAATCCAGAAAAAAAAGGGTATCGAATTCTGAGGTCGTATCAATAACGTTCCTTTGTAAAATGACTGCTTGTTTTACCCTGAACTGTTTTAGCTCGCACGGCCACATACTAACTCCGTTTGACATGCATTTTGGAACTCAACAATGATTTGTCATTATGAATCCAGAAAAATTTATCTTGTTGAATTCTGAGCTCATATGCAAATTTCACTTTTTAAGGGCTATGTATTGATAACCGAAAACCCCATCCAATTCTCACTATTCCGGATCTCGGAATATATCGAAGCTTATACTTTTCGGAGTCGCAAATGGCATTTTGAACTCAATGGAAGTGGTTTCGAGTCCAAATTCATTGGAAGCAAAATGTCACATTTTGGGCTATATTTCTATAGTGACTATTTTGAATTTTCAACTGGGCATAACTTTTTATCCTCGCTATGAAATTTGGATTTTCAGATTCGTTGGAAAGATATTTTCAAATAGATTCTAATATTTTTGGTTTCACTAAAATCAGGTTTATTTTGAATCCTATACATTAATTTGAAATTTGCAATCGAATTTTCAAACTACCGCTCCATTTCCAATTCCTTTTATAATTAAAAATAAATATTTATATTCTAACGACGATTCAAAATAATATATACGTTCTAATTCTATTCAAAATAATTTTTCGTTGTTATTATTTAAAATAATTCATTTTAAATATTAAAAATTGACTAAAAGGGCCAAAATAAAAAATTTAAATTGGCTCAGATTTTCCGGTTTGTTACATCTAACTTCTTTTTATTAATGATCTGGTATGTTTGATGCCTTAATAATTGACATAGGTTTTATGTTGATTTTCTAGGTCGGAAATTCCTGGTTCTTACAGTTTGTCTTGGTGATGACGACACCAAAAAAATTTGCCATTTTCATCATATGTATAGTGCATGACATTATGTGAATTTTGCTAAGAATCCAATTCTAGTGACTCGTGATATGTTTCAATTTCTATACCAATACTAGGTGAATAATGATAATGAATTTTCACTATGGTTTTAAACTTGTAGATAATTTATGTTGACTCAAGCAAATAGTTTGTTTTTTACTTTCTAACTTTATCAAATCCTTGGGCTAATGCATTTTTATGGATTAATATCACCTGGCAGAATCATGATGAAGCAGCAAATTGCATATGAAATGAATCCAGGAGATTCTTCTACCCCTCAGCGAAAGAAGAAAGTCATTCCACAGAATTCTCTCATTCGGACCCAAGATGAAGTGGTACGACTGAGGTAGATTCTATCCCTGCTTCTGGAAAAGTTACTATTTAGAATCCATCAGAAGGATTCTTTGTGTATTTAGCTATTCACCTTTGGCATGGTTGTTTCTTCCCCTTCCTAAATTTCATTTCTAAGTTCCTGCAGCACCTCCGGCTTGCTCCCATTCGGCTGACTCCAAACACATACACCTATCTTTTATGCATTAAGCTTCTAGTGCTTGAGTTGGGACAATCTTCCCTTAGTGCTCGTCTTCTTCATTATTTTCCATGACTGTCCATAGCTAAAAGAGCGAAATCACCTACCTTCGCACGAATCATACAAAGAAACTGATCAGTGATAGCATCAATAAGTTCAAAGACTGGGAAATAAAAAATTTCTATATCAGATGCCCCCCTGGTATCATAGGAACTTTTGCTTCTACCAGTGATATTTCAATTTCTTTTCCTATTTATCATGTCATCTCCAAGCTTCATTTAACTTTTGTTAACTTCCATCTTCTACTCCCTCAAGAAAAAGAATGGATGATGAGGAGACTAGGGTTGTTGAAGAAATTTGTAAAGCTTCTGGAGAGTTGGGAAAGCGATCCCTTATTAACTCTGGACAATCTTCGTAAGTATGACCTTCTTCCTTAAAAAGACTTTGGAGCAACCACCCTTCCATTTTTTGTTGCTAAGCTTTTAACCTTGGGTTCCGACCTATTTACTCCCCTGACCCCTTTGTTTCTGGGTGCTTCGATTAAGATTGCTATTAGTGGTTTCAAAATCTTATTTCACATTCAAGTTATCTAACTTTTACTTACCTAATGTCATTGCTTTGATTAGCTACTGAGGCTTCTATTGGGAAATCTACCATGGATGCTCTTGCCTGATCTAAGGCCGCAACTAAGTGGAAACTCGTAACAATTGCTGATGAATCATCTTCCAAGAGGCATAAGGATAAACTACTACCCCTTCCTCTATATGCCAGGACATTGTTGGTGCGTCTGGTGAGCAGCATACTCCTGATTTTTGTGCTCATCTTGCTGGTATTACTTCGAATGTGGGCTCTTCCTAGACAACGACCACAGGAAGTGACTATGTTTCCAATCTTTTGATGTATGAACCTCTAGGAGCTTCGGATTTGTTTGGATATGAGCTAAACACACTCCCATGTCCTCAACATGTTAGTCCTAAGAGGCCTTCTTTACAGACCTGGGATTTCGATGAGATTGTAAGGGTCGCTCTTTCTTCTAAAGATATCGTTAACATTTCGCTGCCCTCTTCCCCATTAGACTTAGTGAAATTGCAACAATCTCTTATCGAGCAACAGTTTTCATTACGACCTTGTTTCTCTTAATTATTTTTGTCTTTTATTATTACATAAATGCTTATTCTACTTTCTTTCTCTTTTTAGATAAATAAGAAACGACTCTCCCTTCAGGAGGTGACTATTCCACCTTCTCTTGAGGATGCAAAAATTAAAGAGGAGAAGGCTGCCTTGGAGTCCAAAGTCAATGCTCTGATGAAGGAGCATAAGAAGGAGTGTGCAGAATCAAAGATATCTCTTAAAAAGGCTGAGTCAGGGCTTAAGGATGAGATAAAGGCTAAAAACCTTATGAATGATCAAATCTAGGCTCTTGAATTGTCTAAACAGGAACTTGAAAATAAGAAGGCCACAATGGTAGTTAACCACGCCGAAAGGCTAAAAGAGAAGGATGTCTGCCTTTTTAAGGTCTAGGATGCACTTTCCAATGCCAAGCACATATTTTCCAAGGCCAAACAAATGATTTCTTTTTTCCTAGGCTTCCATTTCTTAAATTCATGCTGAATTGCTTTATGGACACTCTTTTCTTGGCATATTCTGACAATTGTCAGAAATATCCTGAGATGGAATTCGGTTTGTTGATCATTCTATTGCGGATGAAGTTATGAACATGATTGAGCAGGTTAAGCAAGGGATTAAGGTTCTTGAGAAAGAAATAATAAAGCCTGAAGATCTCCTGTATATTAAGGATCTCCCCGATGACTCTGATCCATATGAAGGGGAAGAGGAAGGTGACCATGTTGTTGTTGATGATGACTAGGATGATGATGACGGCGACAATGATTTTGGCCTCGGAGATGAGAGTCGTCGATATGACTTTAATGGAGGAGACGACAATCCTCCTCCTTCTTCTGGTGATGCTCGTTTTTCTGAGGAAGCAAACCCTGATCTTTCGGGTGCTCTTATTACTCAAGATCCAGCGGATGCTCTTACTAAGGATAGTTGCTCCTCTATTAAAGGGCAGAAAATAAAAGAACGGCCTGTCCAGCCCAAAATCCCTATTTCTCAGTTATGGCTTTCATTTTTAAAGTTTTTTCTTCCTCCTTGAATTCATGATAATTGATTCCCTATCATCATATATAGACAAGGAAAAACATTGCCACACATTATAAGGTAGAGTTAGATAAAAAACAGAAGGGAATAATTTGGTACCTTACAGAGCAAGACAAACTACTGAAAGACTATAATGCTTTGTCCCAAAAATATTATTATCTCAATAAGAGTACCTTGATATTGATGTCTTATAAAGAGTATGAGGCTAGGCTAAGATTAAAGGCAACACAACTTTGAAGAGAAAGAATTCTTAAAGAAAACGAAGAGTTGATAAATTTGTTTTGGATGTTAATAGAAGATAGGGATATTTTAGTAGACTTCTTGTATAAAGTCTATAGTCAATTCGAAACAGTATATTTCTCTTTCTTGGGGGAGTTTAGTGGTGGTCTACTTTAACGTCTTCATATATGATGCTTATACGAACGTGGAACTGACCTCCATCCTGGGGCTTGTTGGAACCAACCAAGGGTTCATTCAATCCTTGGGGACTTACCCCTAGAAAAGCTTAAGCATAATAAGAACAGATTCATTGATTTATTCAAAAAGTTGATTTTGTACTAACAAGCTGAATATTTGTAAAACTATAGAAATATGAATGTATGTTTATGATGATAACTTCTTACATCCATGATTTCTGATTTTATTTCATTTTATGGAAGAATCTCATCCTCCACAAAGATGTAGTTTTGAAAGATGCTTTACACTCATATTGTAGATTAAGGAGATAATACTCGACAAAAATTGTTTCTCAAACAACATCTTGATTCAGAAGGGACCGTTTTCTTGGAGAACTTCGATGTATTTATATGAAGTACCCTCTACTTCCTTTTTACTTTCTAGGTGATGATCGAGAAGTAATTTTAAAGAGACTTAGAACCCGACGTGCTGAGTTGATATGTAATATAAACGGTAGGTGTTCTGACAAACAGATCAAAGCTTGTAACTTTTAGTGTGTGCTACCAAAATAGTTCAAATCTTGTTTGGATGAATTTCAAAGTCTATATAATAAGCTTTTCTAAGAAGTATAATGTTATCTGTATCATCCTTTGAATATAGGATTTGTGTATAATTGTATCTCATTTTGTAAATAGGGCAATTAACCTGAAATTTCATCCTCCCAATCCAGGGATGAATCATTAATAATTGCAGAGCAGAGGGATGTTCCAAAAGAGGTGCCCTCTACAACTCAAGGAAGAAATTTTTTTCTTTAGAGTTTGGCCATTAAGCATTTGAAAGAAAAGGATAAAACTATCCTTAAATTATAAAGACAGATAAAGCCAATCCCTCGATTGATTTTAATGAGGAGATAAGTGTGTTCTACAAGCGGATTGCTGACCTGGAAATTGAACTGGACAATACAAAAGCAAGCTGTAAAGCTTAGGAATTTATTTTTGGGTATACCCCTAACATAGTTGTGCCTAAGTCCACCAAGGTTATGACTAAGTCCAAAGCCTTCGCCGATGAAAATATCCTAACTTGGTAAATCCTCCACATGGATTGGATGAGTCGGTTGCTTCAAGATGGTGCTGAAGGGTCAAAGTCGAAATGAAGAATTTTTATGACACAAAGCGTAATGAGGACACTCTTAGATGTATAAATTATAACGTATCCCGAGTTAAATAATTACAGGAGGAAAGACATGATTTGCGGAAGAGTGTCATTGATTTAGAGAAAGAGAACAAGACTCTAAGAGCCATAGGTAGAGCTTACAACAGGGCTTCAAAATTTCAAGTTAAATCTACAAACAGTCTTGATGAGAACTGGAAGAAGGAACAAAAGCTTAAGGAGATTTTGTGCATTGCAATTCGTCATGCTATTAAACCTCCTTTAACTGATGATGATATAAATAAGGGATGAACCTTGACAATTAATGAAATGACCTTTAACTGATGTGGTTGTACTAATAATGTTTAACTTTTTGTACTTTGACAATTAATGAAATGACCTTGTAAACAGATTTGAAAGTAACTTTGTGGGTTATGTAGATATCACCTGAGGTATAGTCCTTGTTTGAGTTTAGGACATCCTTATTTAGGAGTTCCACTGCATTTGTAATGACCCGCATTGGCAGAGGTATTAAAATTAATTTATTTAATTATATAAATAGTGATATAGTGAATTTAATGGTCGTGGAATTAAATAATGGTGAATATTTAATTAAAATAATATATTTAATTCTGAAATAATCAGAATTGGCTGAAATGGTGATATAGTGTGAACTGGATCATCTGTGATATTTAATTCAGTTTAGAATTGAATTTGAATAACGAATATATATTTAAACGACGACAGTTTGAATGTATAATTATATTATAATTAAAATCGAGCTTGAAATGGCACTGCAGTTCGTAAATTGGCGATTCGAACTTCAACTGAATGTACAGGATTCGTTTTAAGCCGAATTTCTGTGAAACAAGAAACGTGTGGAGCTGGTGGAGTATACCCTTCTAGTGGAAGAGAAAAATCGGGATTTCGTCGTGTAGATTTTGAGATATATCCAAATCAAAATTTAAAATAGTCGCTATAGAATCGTTT
>JASFAX010003504.1:0-42284 GCA_030737875.1 Allium sativum | reverse complement strand
AAATCGTCTTTTTCCCAATACTTTGCATATGATCATCATGACTCAATATGACTTAGCAATGAATGTAATGAGATATCATGAGATAGTCTCGACCTTGTAACTTTTTGTTATTAATAATATTACGACTCTTCCAGAGTGGACGTATGTAATAACCCACATTGGCAGAGGTATTATAATTAATTTATTTAATTATTGAAATTGTGGTTTAGAGAATTTAATGGTCGTGGAATAAAATAATGTTGAATATTTAATTAAAAGAATAAATTAAATAACATATTTAATTCTGAAATAATCGGAATTGGCTGAAATGGCGATATGGTGTGAACTGGATCATCTGTGATATTTAATTCAGCTTGGAATTTAATTTGAATAACGAATATATTATATAAACGACAGTTTGAACGTAGATTTATAATATAATTAAAATCGAGCTCAAAATGGCGCTGCAGTTCGTAAATTGGCGATACGAACTTCAACTGAATGTATAAGATTCGTTTTAAGCCGGATTTCTGTGAAACAAGAAACGTTAGGAGCTGGTGGAGTATATCTTTCTAGTGGAAGAGAAAAATCAGGATTTCGTCATGTAGATTTTGATTCACGTCCAAATCAAATTTCAGAAAAGTCGCAGTGGAATTCCTTTATAATTTATAAAGGAATTATTTATATTTTTAAAAAGGGATTTCAATGTAAATCGAATATCGGGTTGACCCAGAAGTGAATATCAAGTTAGAAATTCATATAGGAATATTCTAGAGCTGTATGGTATTCCACTGTGAATATAGACGATAATATTTATTTATAAATATTAAATTTAATTAAATTTAAATATATTTATACATTAAATGGGTCATCCAGAGCTTTAAAAAAATAGCCAGTTTTGCAAACGAAGTCGGAATTCGATGAAACTAATTTTGTTGGATCCGCAATGTCAAATAGTTGTTAGATTTCCAGTTTCGTGATTTTTAGAGTCACTGTGTGGTCATACAGATTTTTAGAGTGAGAAACATTCAGTATTTTGATGGTTAAAAATACACGGTGTGAGCATACTAAGTCGGAATTCGGCGAAACCAGTTTCGTTGGGACTGTAATGTCGAACTCTAGCTAAATGTCCAGTTTCGTGATTTTTAGGTATCATATGTGATCACACGGATTTTTAGAGTGCAGAGACGAATATAAAATGATAAAGAAAAATATCTACAAATATCTTTGAAAATATCTAGATATTTTATTTGCTTATAAATAGCACCACTACACCTCATAAACCTAAATTTCATCTTCTGCTAGTCAAACAAAAACTCAAGCAGCCAGTTCCACTCCTCATTTCACCAAAGCGCAACTTCATAAATCAAAAGAAATGGAACCAAAAATCTATAAAATCCAAGAAATGTGTATTCGATCCCCTATGAAAACCCTCTTCATTTTGATACCAGTTCCATAGGGTTCGATGTCTGTTTGGGTTCTCAACGCAATTTCTAGCGGAAGCCTAGGGTTAACGATGGCGTTAAATGGAAGCACCGATTGGAGGAATGGTCGATGTATTTGGGTTTGTGGTTCCGATTAACACTAGTTGGCAAAATACTGGGGGTTCCGATGGATTTCTGGTTCGTGCGAGTGTGGTTCGACGCACGGAAGGCTGACATCGAGTGTTTTGAAAATGAGCATAAGGTGATGGGTTTTCGAAGTGGAGTAGCTTGGAAGTACGTACGTTGAAATTAATGAAGTAATGGAGGAGGAATGGGAGGCTAAAGTCGTCGGTTATGGTGAAGGGAAGGAGCAGGTATCGGCGGTGAAGAAGAAAGGGAAAATATCTGAAGCGGGCGCTGGGTATATGGGCTGATACGGGTGTATGTTAGGATGGGCCGGAGAAGAAATAGAAGTTAAGCCCATTTAATTAAATCGAGTTTTATTTTTAATTTCCTCAAACTTTAAAATCGAATATCTTGATCATACAAGATCAGATTGACGAACCGTAAGTTGCGCTGGGATCGTATGGACAGGAGCAACCCAATGAGGCTGACTGGGAGTGGATTGGAGCTCGTTCGAATTTATGGAGAAATAAATTGTTTGATTCAAATCAAACCAAAGTTTATCGTTCTTTAACGCTGAACTTCCAAAGTGAGTAAATCTCACTAACTCTGAACAGTTTATAATTTCATGTTGTATTTTTAGAACTGTTAAATATTGGCTGATTGATTGTGTATTGACCGTTTGATTGAACTGCTAGTTAGTTAGTTGAATTTCTATATTTATTCTATTTAACAGAATATATCATATTGAAATGAAAGAGATGTTATATTATATTGTTTAACATCTGTGGATGCAGGGAAACAGGTTGGAGGAATCCGACTGGATTCCTCAACATTTATTTATTGTTTTCATATATTGTGATATATGATGTGATGTATATCTGTTATGGGTTATGTGTGTTAGAATGATGTTGATCATTGTTATTCGAAATTTTAAATAGCATAAAAGACACTGGGATGTAAAAAGAATTATTTCAATGTATATTGAAATAAAAGGGATTTTATAAAATCAATAGATTTTATAAAAAGGAAATATTTCGAAAGTAAATAAAAGGAAATTGTTTATAAAACGAATAGAGTTTTGTAAAAGTGAAATTTTTTGATAAAACGAATAGAATAAAGGAATATTTATTTAGGAAATAAATAGGATTATAAAAGGAGTTAATCAACCGTAGTTTATCAAAAGGAGTTAATCAACCGTAGTTTGTCAAAGGGAGTTAATCAAATATAGTATTCGAAAGTAAGAAAATCGTATTAGTTATTCGAATAAAGTTAAAGACAATATAGTTTATTCGAATAGAGTAAAAGGAGTTAATCGAATATAGTTTATTCGAATAGAAAGTTAAAGGAGTTAATCGAATATAGTTTATTCGAATAGAGTAAAAGGAGTTAATCGAATATAGTTTATTCGAATAGAAAGTTAAAGGAGTTAATCGAATATAGTTTATTCGAATAGAAATTTAATGGAGTTAATCGAATATATAGTTTATTCAAATAGAGTTAAAGGAGTTAATCGAATTAGTTATTCGAATAGAGTTAAACACAATATATTTTATTCGAATAGAGTAAAAGGAGTTAATCGAATATAGTTTATTTGGATAGAAAGTTAAAGGAGTTAATCGAATATAGTTTATTCGAATAGAGTCAAAGGAGTTAATCGAATATAGTTTATTCGAATAGAAAGTTAAAGGAGTTAATCGAATATATAGTTTATTCAAATAGAGTTAAAGGAGATAATCGAATTAGTTATTCGAATGGAGTTAAACACAATATAGTTTATTCGAATAGAGTAAAAGGATTTAATCGAATATAGTTTATTCGAATAGAAAGTTGACGGAGTTAATCGAATATAGTTTATTCGAATAGCGTGAAAGGAGTTAATCGAATATAGATTATTCGAATAGAAAGTTAAAGGAGTTAATCGAATATATAGTTTATTCAAATAGAGTTAAAGGAGTTAATTGTAACACCCCACACCCGCTACGGTCACTCACTAAGGGAATGCCATAGCATCGGTGGAGTATCTTAAGTGAATATAAAACAGAAAAGTTACAACAAGACAGATATAAGTAATACTTGAAAATTTAAAACATCATTTCATTGCAGCGGAAAGTAAAACATGTTTGGTTACATCACTAACCTATAAACAAGAGTCAAGTACATAATATCCATCTTGATAAAACAAAAGTACATAATCCCACTACATGAACTAATAGCCATAAAAGAAAAGATAAACTGAGCTTTACATCAATTGTCCTAGCTCCAAAAGCAATCTGATCAAAGCCCACTAGTGCTAGGCCCACTCTGAGAACCTGAGGGTTGGGGAAAAAGATAAAAACAACGGGGTCAGATATAAGTCTGAGTGAGCCCTATAACTTTAACAATACAATCATTAAAGTAATTAGGGTATGATATAAACCTAGTACGGTACGACTGGGGATAAATGACTACACTAAGCAACCAACTAGACTTAGGATGAACTAAGATAACGGTAAAGACGCGCCTATCCACCCAAGGATAAATACTACTCTGCACCACACCAGATCTACCCACCAAAGGGTAATTCCTACACTGCACCACACCAGATCTACCCACCCAAGGGTAATTCCTACTTAAAGGTTGATCCCACTAAGTGTACTTAGTAATTCTAGTAGTAGTCTCGTGTACCCATTGCTGACTACATAGGTGCCGTCCGCCCCTATCTCCACTAGGTGTACCCACAACTTAGTAATTTTAATAGTAGTCTCGTGTACCCCTAGCTGACTACATAGGTGCCGTCTGCCCCTATCTCCACTAGGCGTACCCACTACTCCCATTCGATCGGCTCCCTAATGTAGATACCCGTGTTGGCCCCATAGTGGGGTGTATCACTCCCCAAAGTGGCAACCCGATACAATCAACGGTGCACGACTTATACCTACACGATGCAACAACGTCTTACCTACCAGCCCGGGTCCATACACGCATATGAAACCCGTTGGACTTGCGTTGCCACCGCTAACCCGTTTTTGGCCTCTTATAGTCAAGCCCAGTACGCGTGTCCCGTCCTCGACATGGGTCGAGCCCAATAAGATACATATGGGTTACTGGTTGAAATGGGCCCCCACAAGCTACCCACCTAAGCTTGTCATTTTTTCTAGTGCATCCCACTTAACCCTTTTTAATAATCATGTCCACTTACATGTTTAAAGTTTGGTTAAGTCATCTAATCATATTTCAATTGCCACTCAAGGCACCCACTAGATTTCCCCATGCCACCCAAGGCACTTGCTTGATTTCCACATGCCACCCAAGGCACTTACTTAACCCTTTAATCATGTTTAATTACATGTTCCACTTTGGTTAAGTATTCTAATCTTATCTTTTATTGCCACCCAAGGCAACCACTAGATTTTCCCCATGCCACCCAAGGCACTTACTTAACCCTTTAATCATGTTTAATTACATGTTCCACTTTGGTAAGTATTCTAATCGTATTTTCTATTGCCACCCAAGGCAACCCACTAGATTTCCACATGCCACCCAAGGCACTTACTTGATTTCCTCATGCCACCCAAGGCACCCACTTAACCCCTCATGCCCCACTACATGCTTATCTAGTTAAGTGTTTCTTAATTGATTAAGAACGTAACCGTTGTAAAGACCTCTCACATTAGACTATCTTTTATGGCAGCTGGATTTGCCGGTCGGGTCCGGGCAGCCTTACGCCATAACCGAGTCTAACCTCGTGTCTTTACACTTGTCACGTATTTAGTTTGTGCCTAAGACCTCTCACATTGGGCCAATCATTTGTAGCCGCTGGATTTGCCGGTCGGTTCCGGGCAGTCTTATGCTACAAAAGGGTCCAACCTCGTGTCTTAGTCGATTAATTACACCTAATTAATCACCACCATAATTTGTATTAATTATCCCTAATTAATTACAAATGTAACGATGTACATAATTGACTCAATTATGTCCATCCACTTTATGGTATGCATAATCATACCAACTTCACACCATTTCATTAACATGAATATTATCCCCATCGTTCCCCACGTAATACGTTGACATGACATATTTAAAAGGGAAGATTCATCACAAACACAATGGGTTCAACTTGCATAACATTAGCATCAACATGGGATTTAAAGGTGTCAACATGCATATAGCATCAAACCCATCTAGCATAAATAATCAACCCAAACTTGCATAAATCACATATGTCATAAAGAGGTTAACTTACATAAGCTACTTATGTCATTCAAAGGGGTAAACTTGCATATGTATGTATGACATACAAAGGGGTTAACTTGCATATGTATGCATCTCATACAAAGGTGTAAACTTGCACATGTTACTTGCATATAATCAAACACCAAACTTGCATAACATGTCATATATGAACTTGCATATAATTATACACCAAACTTGCATAACATATCATATATGAACTTGCATATAATCAAACACCAAACTTGCATAACATGGTGTCATAATGGATCAATGTTTATCATAGAGATTTACACAACTAGCATCATGAACACATAGCCTAAAACTTGCATAACTTGCATAACATCATGATCACATATCATATGACTTGCATAACTTGCATAACAACATGATCACATAGCATATGACTTGCATAACTTGCATAACACATAGCATATAACTTGCATAACTTGCATAACACATAGCATATAACTTGCATAACTTGCATAACACATAGCATATAACTTGCATAGCTTGCATAACACATAGCATATAACTTGCATAACGTGCATAACACATAGTATATGATAACATAACTTGCATTGATCCACATTCATAGCCATAACCTCATTATATCCTGTCATAATCATTTCAACAATTGGTCATTAAGGCTATAGAAACTCACAACTTGTTGATTAGCACTCCTATGAAGAAGATTAAGTTGCTAGAGTTGATTAGAAGTTGATTTGACAAGCTATCATCCTCTTTAAATTGATGGAGGCTCCTTCAAGTTGCATTTTGACGGCATAACGACGTTGTATCTATTTTTAGTATGAATTAGGGTAGTCTTAGGGTGTATTTATAGAGTAGTTAGGTGTTTTAGGCCATTAGATTAACCCTAAATCAGATTAGAGCCGTCAGATCTCGTCCTAGCCACCAAAACACAGCCCAACAGCCAAACCAGTGCACCCAGGTCACCTGGGCTCGACCAGGGAGGTCGACCCCCAGGTCGACACTAGGGTCGACACCCTAGTCGACCTGGTGGGCAGGTCGACACCGCTGTCGACCCCCAGGTCGACTCCCAGAGTCTGGCGGGAATTTTCCCGCCTATTCTGAAATGTTTAAATTTTTATATTTAAATCTGTTTTGAATTTCTGAAAATTTCTTCGGGCCTTAACTGGGTCATACGGACTCCGATTTTCGAAAACTCGGACTCTATTTCGCGTATTTTTCCGAGACAAACGCAATGGCATAACCTGTTTCCCCTGATTCAGATTTTAAAATTTAATTCTGCCCTATTTTATATTATAGCAAGTTATTCAACATACGGGGTGTTACATTCTCCCCTACTTAAAGGATTTCGTCCCCGAAATCTCTAAGTCAAGAAGAACATATCCTACCAACCAAACAACCATCTACTCAAACCATCAAACACTGGCATCCATTGTCCTTAGAGTTTCAAATGTTGTATGAACATATGCAAAAAGTGTGTGTATATGTTCCCTGTCTAATGAAAAATCAGGCGGTCTACTGATTTAGTTGACCTCCTTAATGCAAACCATGATAGTGCCATGCATCAAATATGTATGCAAAAGAACCCTATCGACACATACTATCTCTACATGTGTGCACAATCATACACCAAAATGCATCATCCATATGATAACACAACCATTATTCATCCATTAATATAGCTACCTACACATAGTTATATGCAATATGCAATATGAAGTGACTGAGCCGATCTAGTGCCTAGAGTGTGTGTATATGCATCCACGAGCAACCACTAGCAACCACTTGCATACACACGCATCCATCAATCATAACATGTCTCAAACACATGTTTCAACAATAGGTTTACCCTATTTAAAGGTCAAAGGTACTAATGAGAGGACATAGTAAAGATAAGATAAGTACTAGACAAACGATAAAGGAGAGGTTAAAAGACATACCCTCAAAAAGGAATGGGTACAATGAACGCATCTTTGCTTCTGTCTCCCAAGTAGCATTGCTCTCATCTTCTCCCCTTTGCACTTTGACTAGTCGAACCTCTCTGTTTCTCAACTTCCTAATCTCTGACCCAAGGATGCGGGTAGGAGCTCGTCGAATAGTCGCATCACGCTCTACCTCCACTTCTCTAAGCAAGCTCGGCTCTACCCCCTCTGCGGTCTCATGTATGCACTTCCTTGACTGCGATACATGAAATACGTCATGTACCCCACTGAGTCTCTTGGGTAAATCCACTCTATATGCCACCTGTCCAATCCTTTCCTTAATAGGAAACGGTCCTACAAATCTTGGCGCTAACTTTCCAACGGACCCAAAGCGAACAACCTTCCGTAATGGAGATACTTTGACAAAGACCATGTCCCCAACATCAAACTCAAGATCCGTCCTCCTCTTATCCGCGTAAGGTTTCTGCCTATCTTGCGCTGCTTTCATCCTAAATCAACCTTTTCCGAAGTCTCTCTAACCATATGGCCCAAGCAAGATCTCATCCGTAGATTCCCACCAACATGTAGTCGATCAACAAAGCCTTCCATAAAGAGCTTCGAAAGAAGCCATACCAATACTAGACCGAAAGCTGTTATTATATGCGAACTCCACCAATGGAAGATGCTCTTCCCATGTACCTCCAAAATCTAGGATACATAGCCTCTTGCAAACTCTTCCAAAACTCGCTAGTGAAGATAGGATCTCGATCACTCACTATGCTAGAAGGTACCCCATGCAATCGAACTATTTCTCGAAGGTAAACTGAAGCTAGCCATGGAGCAGTTCTCTTGCTCTTTACGGGTATGAAATGGGCGCTCTTAGTAAGTCTGTCTACCACAACCCAAATTCCCGTATTACCCTTCCTCGATCTCGGTAACCCATCAATAAAATCCATCGAGACGCTATCCCACTTCCATTGCGGAACTTCCAATGGGTGAAGCAACCCACCAGGTTTCTTTTGCTCCGCTTTCACATGTTGGCACACCAAGCATCTAGCGACATACTTGGCCACATCTTTCTTCATACCGGCACAAAAGAAAATTCGCTTCATGTCTTGGTACATCTCGTCCCTACCGGGATGAATGGTCATCTTTGAACGATGTGCATCATCAAGTATAGCCTTCCTCTAACCCTCGTCTTGCGGTACATAAAGTCTACCGTCTGTGCGCAAGCACCCCCTATCGTCTAGGGTGTACCTACTCAAATGGCTGGACGACTCCCCCCTTATGAGCTTCTCTACCAACTCAACCAACTGTGGGTCGTCCCGCTGTGCCTCGCCAATCCGTCCCAAAAGAGTAGGTCTGACCTCTAAGGATGCTAGCAAACCGGGTATAAAGTCAACAGAAGGTCTGAAATCAAACATCGAGATAAATTCCAAGCTTCGTCGTTCCACGAACAATGGACTCAAGGACAACCTTTTTCTACTCAAGGCGTCTGCCACCATGTTACCCTTACCAGGCGTATACGCTATCTCGAAATCATAGGATGCTAAGATCTCCATCCACCTTTGCTGTCTCAAGATTATGCGCTCGAAGAGTCTCCAACGCTTCCCAAAGATGTAGGGCATGCTTTTATCCACTTCTAGAGAAAACCAGGATATTCTCCCATGAAAAAATCGTCACAACTATCCATCTCTCACGCAGACCATCCTAGTCGAACTCGACATCCCCCAAGTGCAAGCCCCAAAGGCCTAAACCAATATCAGACAAACACCCAAGGGATACCTCCTTCGAATTCAGATGACCTACGTGAGATGATACTAGTAAAAACGGCTAAATAATTAAGCTCTTGTCCAACTCTGGATATCCTTGCCAGTCTCGCTCCAAAATCACCGTTGATCAAATAACTGGCTTTGCTTAACCTATTAAGCACATACGAAAACTTATTACGCTCTTAGAAAAGACCAAGATGTCATCCACAAAGACTACTACGAAGATATTTAGGTACTCCCTGAACACCCTACTCATCAAATCAACAAAGTATGCGGGGGCGTTCGTCAAACCAAATGGCATCACAAGCCACTCATAGAAACCATCCGGAGTCCTAAGGCGGTCTTCTCTATACTACCCTCAGCCACTCCAAACTGATGAAACCCTGTGGCTAAGTCCAACTGTGAAACACTGAGGCGCCAACCAACTGATCAAAAAGATCATCAATCCTTAGCAATGGGTGTCTATTCTTCTTTGTGAGCTTGTTGAGTTCTCTATAGTCTACACAAAGTCTAAGGGACCCATCTGCCTTCGTGGAAAAAACTACTGGAGCACCCCACCCCGATATACTTCGTCTTATGAACCCCTTCTCAAGAAACTCCCCTACTTGCTTATGGAGTTCCCTCCTCTCACGAGGAGCCATGTTGCGCTCTGGCAAAGATACTGGTTCAGCATTGTCTACCAGATATATTCGGAAGTCTATCTCCCGCTTCGGAGGTAAGCCCTTCACCTCCTCAAACACATCCGAGTATTCCCGGACCACTCAAACAGATCGCAAACTCTCGACCGAAGCGTCAAGCGATTTAAGATAACTTAGCATAACAGAATCCTTAGGATTTCAAAAGATCTCGAGAGCGTTACCCAAGCGGGTCATAAGCCTAAAAACTCTCCTTCCACAATCAAGAACGGCACCATTACTGGATAACCAGTCCATGCCCAAAATCAACCCATAGCCCGTGAAGCCCAAAACAAAAGCATCACATCTAAACTCAACGCTAAGTATGGAAATCTTCAAACCCAAACATATCATGGACAAATAAGTGGAGCCCCCAATTGGGTTTGAAACAACCAAGGGATCATCTACTAAACTGGTGTCTAGGTGCAGTGACTCAACTAATGATGATGAGATAAACGAATGTGATGCGCCAGAGTCGATTAAGTTCGAACAGGATGATTGAGAGAACCAAATTTCAACCTCGACGGTCCTACCCCCATCAGGTATACCCGTCGTGAGGGAATACATCTACCCTCCAGAAGATCCTGTACTATGTCCTTACCTCTTTGGACAATCCTAATAAGGTGTCCTATTTCTCCAGAACAACTAGCCTTCCCCTTCACATTCTCCATTCATGGCCTTCTTACCACGATGAGGTTTCGTCCTTTATTTACCTAACAGCTATTTGAACCTTCCTCCCTCGTCCATCTTAAAGGTGCCCACCAGCCCTCCACCTCCTTGGACTAACTTCTTAGCCCGACAAACGTCTAAGTCCCTTGAAGTGGTTCTTCCGTCCTTCATACGGAAGTCCTTATTTATCTTAAAAAGATATCTATACGCGGAAGGGAAATTCAAAAAGAGAAAGAGGAAGAGATTCAAACCGGAGAATCGAAGGAAGGATATATGGCTCTTGGGGATTATGTTCTTTTCTTTCAAAAACTTTTCTCTTAAAAGACATGTTTTTGAAAATACTTCTTCCAAAAATGTTTTCAGAAAAATAATTTTTTCTAAAAGTTTTATCTGTTCTGGTAACCTTAAGCTCTGATACCACGTGTAACACCCCACACCCGCTATGGTCACTCACTAAGGGAATGCCATAGCATCGGTGGAGTATCTTAAGTGAATATAAAATAAAAAAGTTACAACAAGACAGATATAAGTAATACTTGAAAATTTAAAACATCATTTCATTGCAGCGGAAAGTAAAACATGTTTGGTTACATCACTAACCTATAAACAAGAGTCAAGTACATAATATCCATCTTGATAAAACAAAAGTACATAATCCCACTACATGAACTAATAGCCATAAAAGAAAAGATAAACTGAGCTTTACATCAATAGTCCTAGCTCCAAAAGCAATCTGATCAAAGCCCACTAGTGCTAGGCCCACTCTGAGAACCTGAGGGTTGGGGAAAAAGATAAAAACAACGGGGTCAGACATAAGTCTGAGTGAGCCCTATAACTTTAACAATACAATCATTAAAGTAATTAGGGTATGATATAAATCTGGTACGGTACGACTGGGGATAAATGACTACACTAAGCAGCCAACTAGACTTAGGATGAACTAAGATAACGGTAAAGACGCGCCTATCCACCCAAGGATAAATACTACTCTGCACCACACCAGATCTACCCACCCAAGGGTAATTCCTACACTGCACCACACCAGATCTACCCACCCAAGGGTAATTCCTACTTAAAGGTTGATCCCACTAAGTGTACTTAGTAATTCTAGTAGTAGTCTCGTGTACCCCTTGCTGACTACATAGGTGTCGTCTGCCCCTATCTCCACTAGGTGTACCCACAACTTAGTAATTTTAATAGTAGTCTCGTGTACCCCTAGCTGACTACATAGGTGCCGTCTGCCCCTATTTCCACTAGGCGTACCCACTACTCCCATTCGATCGGCTCCCTAACGTAGATACCCGTGCTGGCCCCACAGTGGGGTGTATCACTCCCCAAAGTGGCAACCCGATACAATCAACGGTGCACGACTTATACCTACACGATGCAACAACGTCTTACCTACCAGCCCAGGTCCACACACGCATATGAAACCCGTTGGACTTGCGTTGCCACTGCTAACCCGTTTTTGGCCTCTTATAGTCAAGCCCAGTACACGTGTCCCGTCCTCGACATGGGTCGAGCCCAATAAGATACATATGGGTTACTGGTTGAAATGGGCCCCCACAAGCTACCCACCTAAGCTTGTCATTTTTTTCTAGTGCATCCCACTTAACCCTTTTTAATAATCATGTCCACTTACATGTTTAAAGTTTGGTTAAGTCATCAAATCATATTTCAATTGCCACTCAAGGCACCCACTAGATTTCCTCATGCCACCCAAGGCACTTGCTTGATTTCCACATGCAACCCAAGGCACTTACTTAACCCTTTAATCATGTTTAATTACATGTTCCACTTTGGTTAATTATTCTAATCTCATATTTTATTGCCACCCAAGACAACCACTAGATTTTCCCCATGCCACCCAAGGCACTTACTTAACCCTTTAATCATGTTTAATTACATGTTCCACTTTGGTTAAGTATTCTAATCGTATTTTCTATTGCCACCCAAGGCAGCCCACTAGATTTCCACATGCCACCCAAGGCACTTACTTGATTTCCTCATGCCACCCAAGGCACCCACTTAACCCCTCATGCCCCACTACATGCTTACCTAGTTAAGTGTTTCTTAATTGAATAAGAATGTAACCGTTGTAAAGACCTCTCACATTAGATTATCTTTTATGGCAGCTGGATTTGCCGATCGGGTCCGGGCAGCCTTATGCCATAACCGAGTCTAACCTCGTGTCTTTACACTTGTCACGTATTTAGTTTGTGCCTAAGACCTCTCACATTGGGCCAATCATTTGTAGCCGCTAGATTTGCCGGTCGGTTCCGGGCAGTCTTATGTTACAAAAGGGTCCAACCTCGTGTCTTAGTCGATTAATTACACCTAATTAATCACCCCCATAATTTGTATTAATTATCCCTAATTAATTACAAATGTAACGATGTACATAATTGACTCAATTATGTCCATCCACTTTATGGTATACATAATCATACCAACTTCACATCATTTCATTAACATGAATATTAACCCCATCGTTCCCCACGTAATTCGCTAACATGACATACTTAAAAGGGAAGATTCATCACACATACAATGGGTTCAACTTGCATAACATTAGCATCAACATGGGTTTAAAAGTTGTCAACATGCATATAGCATCAAACCCAACTAGCATAAATAATCAACCCAAACTTGCATGAATCACATATGTCATAAAGAGGTTAACATGCATAAGCTACTTATGTCATACAAAGGGGTAAACTTGCATATGTATGTATGACATACGAAGGGGTTAACTTGCATATGTATGCATCTCATACAAATGTGTAAACTTGCACATGTTACTTGCATATAATCAAACACCAAACTTGCATAACATGTCATATATGAACTTGCATATAATCATACACCAAACTTGCATAACATATCATATATGAACTTGCATATAATCAAACACCAAACTTGCATAACATGGTGTCATAATGGATCAATGTTTATCATAGCGATTTGCATAACTAGCATCATGAACACATAGCCTAAAACTTGCATAACTTGCATAACATCATGATCACCTAGCATATGACTTGCATAACTTGCATAACATCATGATCACATAGCATATGACTTGCATAACTTGCATAACAACATGATCACATAACATTTGACTTGCATAACTTGCATAACACATAGCATATAACTTGCATAACTTGCAAAACACATAGCATATAACTTGCATAACTTTCATAACACATAGCATATAACTTGCATAACATGCATAACACATAGCATATAACTTGCATAACTTGCATAACACATAGCATATGATAACATAACTTGCATTGATCCACATTCATAGCCATAACCTCATTATATCCTGTCATAATCATTTCAACAATTGGTCATTAAGGCTATAGAAACTCACAAATTGTTGATTAACACTCCTATGAAGAAGATTATGTTGCTAGAGTTGATTAGAAGTTGATTTGAGAAGCTATCTTCCTATTTAAATTGACGGAGGCTCCTTCAAGTTGCATTTTGACGGCATAACGACGTTGTATCTATTTTTAGTATGAAGTAGGGTAGTCTTAGGGTGTATTTATAGAGTAGTTAGGTGTTTTAGGCCATTAGATTAACCCTAAATTAGATTAGAGCCGTCAGATCTCGTCCTAGCCAACAAAACACAGCCCAAAAGCCAAACCAGTGCACCCAGGTCACCTGGGCTCGACCAGGGAGGTCGACCCCCAGGTCGACACTAGGGTCGACACCCTAGTCGACCTGGTGGGCAGGTCGACACCCCTGTCGACCCCCAGGTCGACTCCCCGAGTCTGGCGGGAATTTTCCCACCTCTTCTGAAATGTTTAAATTTTTATATTTAAATCTGTTTTGAATTTCTGAAAACTTCTTTGGGCCTTAACTTGGTCATACGGACTCCGATTTTCAAAAACTCGGACACTATTTCGCGTATTTTTTCGAGATGAACGCAATGGCATAGCCCATTTCCCCTGATTCAGAATTTAAAATTTAATTCTCCCCTGTTTTATATTATAGCAAGTTATTCAACATACGGGGTGTTACATTAATCGAATATAGTTTATTCGAATAGAGTATAACGAGTTAATCGAATATAAATTTTATTCAAATAGAATTAAAAGAGTTATTGAATATAGTTTATTCGATAGGAGTTAAGTGAATAGAGTTAGAGTTAAATCAAAAGTGTTAAGTGAATATAATACATTGAATAGAGTTATCGAATATACCTTATCGAAGGAAAGAATTATCGAATAGAGATGATTCGAAAGAGAGTTACATAAGGAAGTTTGTTAAAGAATTAAAAGGTGAACTTGGTCTATTTCAAGGTTAGAAACGTCGTTCAGTTAAGGTCTGAGAGGTAGTATTACCTCAACTTGATTGACTTCATTTTTAACTAAGGAATGGTTAAGGTTCGCTAGTGAAGGTGGGATAGAAGAATTTAGTTAATAAGAGACGGTTTGTTTAAACATCTGTCTAAGTCCAATGAAGGAGTTTTGGAAATGTTTTCCAACTAAGAACCAGAAATGTTTTCTGATATAGAAAACAAGAAATGAAAATGTTTTCCAATGGTAATAACATATATTTTCTAAATTTAGAAAATAAGAAATGTTGAATATAGGGAAACAGGAGACGAAAATGAACTAAGGAGATAAATGTTAAATGATGTTTGATCGAGAGAATTTCCACCTGGAAATAATATTGTTGTTTGCATACCTGTTTTTCTTTGATGGTTAAATCACAGACTATCGAAGTTTTGACCATTTTAACGTTGTTAACATGGAGAGACTGGTTGGATTATTATCCAAAGAACCACTCTGTATTGGCATAGGCGTTGCGAGTCATATATGCCAAAGATAATTGAAGACGTAGTAAAGTGCAAGGGCTATTGTATAAGTCTTAGATAACAGTGTCTAAGATGGATGTATTGAATAGTACCTTCGGTTCATCCTGTACCTGGGTAACTTGTATGGATGAATGTCTGACAGAGTATTTCCAGACGATCACGTATATTGATTTCTCCAACCGTACCAAGAGTGGAAATGGAGAAGGAAACTTCTTTTAGCTAACACATAATGTATTGTTGAGGACGTCAATCGGTGTTTTGATGGATGTGATGATGTGACATTCGAAGTGAATCTGATGTGATGATGAAGCGTAACCTCAAGCCTTACATCCGGTAAATGACAGAAATCGGGTAGGTAGCATGGCTAAGTCGGTCGTACCGAAGTAGGGTGTATAATCACCTGATCTAGAGATTCATTTACATCTAAAAATCTATTGTTGATGTTGTCCCATTCGGGAAACGGTTGTTGATCCCAAACGTTGGTGATATACATTCGATACACTCAAGCGAAATGAGTGGTCAGTCATGTGTGGTCGGGTTGCAAGATGTTCTTGTTGAACCCAGTGTATTCCTTTCAAGAGGTACACTAGCGAAAGGTGGTTCCATACCTTGTCATAGTTGGAAATTCATTACCCAATACGTGCGTGCGGTTTTGATTGTATACTATATATGTAATACATGAGATGAAAGCGTTTCTACTAGATGATTATTATATTGTGGTTGATAGACATTATTATAATATCCAAAGGGTTTTGATATAAAGATAATTTGGATTCTCATAAGGGAAAAACCCGTTCCGTTATATGGCGTGGTCTTATGAGATATCATTTACCTGCTTGAACTGTTTTTAACTATTTTACTCACACCAGTCTCATGACTGACCCGGAGTTTATTTGTTTGTTTCCCTAAACTCTTGGGTGCCTAAATTTGTACGGGCAGTCAAGTAGTCGGGATTTACAGATATACTGGAAGAGCTTGGAGCAGGAGGCTTCAGGATCATATAGCTATACTTATTTCCGCTGTGTTGTAAGTGTTGTACTTTGACAATGATATGTATATTCCAGTACAGATTTGTATTTCAAAGTTACGTTATGAAATATATTTATTCGTTCCGCTGTGAGATTCATGTTACTCTGATATTGTGTTCTTCTTCTTTTTCTATTCTAAGTTTCTATCTTATCTATCCTCACCCTTTGTTTTCTTTCTATTAATTTCCTGATTTTCAGTTTAATTTGGGGTTGGACTTGTGTTTTTGGTCAGCTCAAATTGGACCGGAATTTTGGGTCATTACAGTTGATATCAGAGCTTAAGTTAAGTGAATTACCTTGGCTCTGTGGCGTGACTCAGAAGAGATGGGGTTAGTAATACCCTAGATTGAGTTTGAGTGTATATATATGAGCGCGTATTTGTTATTGGTATAAAAATTTGTTTTATATTATGTAGATTCATTAGTTGAGTTGTTTATGGATTCTGGTCGATCAGTTTGATCCACTGTATTGAAAGGGTTACTAAACACTCGAATACGATGGGTTGACACGATATGTTTTGAAAAGAGAGTAAATTAAAATAATTTTACCCAAAGTATATTTTGATACATATTGGATATATTGGTTGATAATATAATCGAGAAAGATTATGAATTAAATGGTTATGTAAATAACCAATCAGAATTCATATAAGTGAAATACGTGGAATCGGATGAGTTAAATCTAAAATTTAAACCAGATATTGAATTAAAATTCTGGAAAATTGATAAGTGTTTGTAAATGGATTTGGATTAAAAATAAGGTAAATTTAAGATCGTGGGAGGTTTTAAATTGGTTTACAAGTAGTGTGAATTATATTTTGAATAGAATTTCAAGTTGGAAATGTTTAGAAATGGTTTTGTAGTATTGAACTCACTTCGATCGCTGGAAAATAGATTCTGATGATGACAGCTGCATCATTAGTATTCATTTTCGAGTTGTAAGTGTCGAATTACTACCAGAGATACTGTTTTGAATTTGTTTTGGGAAAGACAAGTTGTGTTGAATTTCAAAATGGGATTTATAATATAGAATTTGAATATATAGAATTTGAATATATAGAATTTGAATATAGAAATTCAAAGGGAGTTTGATTATATGAAATTCAATGGAAATAATATAGAAATTCAAATGGTGTTTGAATATAGAAATTCAAATGGAATTCAAATATAGAATTTGAATATAGAATTCAAAAGGAATTCAAATATAGGATTTGAATATAGAATTCAAATTGAATTTAAACAATAGAATTTGAATAGAATTTGAATATATAGAATTTGAATAGAATTTGATATATAGAATTTGAATATATAGAAGTGATATAAATTTGAATAGAAATTGAATAGAATTAACTTAGTCGAAGAGGAATTAGTTAATCGAGTTTTGAATTTGAAGTTGAACTTTGAAAGGTGTATTGGATTTGTAAATAGATATTCGAAATCGAATATAAAACTTAAATTTGAAATTTAGATTCAAATTAGTTAATAAACAAGTTAAAATATATTTGAACATGTCATGTTCAAATATAAAAGTGAAATAGACTAAAGAGTTAATTAACAAATTAATTAACGAATTGAGTTAAAACGATCAGGCATAGTTAAAATAGATTGGGCAGGTATAAATATACATGAGATAGGTATGGATAAGGTATGAAGGTATATAAATAGAATGCTCAAGAAAAAGGTATGTATTTAATTCATATATGAGATTTTATGTGCCGTATCGGCTAGCCGCTTGGCTTTTTCTTTTTCTTTTGGATTGGTGAGGGCCATGGGAGGCTATTTGAAATATCCCGATGCTCGTGGTATATAGGAGGTTATGGCGAATTTTTCCGGGAATTTAAGGAGTTAGAATATTTTTAAGATAATTTGATAGTTAGAAATCAACATATCGATATATATATATATATATATATATATAGAAGTCGATAAGGAAACGAACTTAGAAATAGAATAGTAAAATCAAAAAGGAAGACTAAGAATAAAATATAGTAAGAATAGAAAGAGGAAGCGTATACGTGTTTAAAAGTGAATAAGTAGTCGTATGGTATTGATTATTCGAGTAAGTAGTCGTACCTATTTTGACGTTATGAATGTTATTCAGTCAAGGTCTGAGAGGTAGTTATACCCCAACTTGATTGATTTCATTATTAATAAATAAATAGTAAGATTTTAGGCTCGTAGATCAATGTTGAATAAGAGTTAGTTGAATATATTATTTGGGTTGTCGTAACGATGTTTTACACAACATCCGTTTTAACCCAAATAAGTGTAAGCTTGGAAATATAATAAAGAATATTTCCTAAGTATGGAAATAAACGAGATCGGAAAAGAGATAAGTAATTGGATTATTTTCCAATTATAAATAGCATATATTTTCTAAAGTTTAGAAAATAAAGGAAGGCGATATTCGGAAATGTTTTCCAAATAACATAAAAGGCCAATATGATTATTGAAAATATTTGGTTAACAAATATTGATAAAGAAATAGAGAAGTGATTTAACTAATGGAATATTAATATAGGGCTCAGTGACATGTTCAAAAGGAAATTTTGATTTTTGAAAAGAGTAAACTGTTTGAAAACTCCCGGGGAAAGCATGTTTGAATTAAAAACAAATTTAACTGGAATTTGTGAAAGCAAAATTGAATTAAAGTAAAGCCAGTAAAGTGGTAACTAAGATTGAATTAGAATGATATGAAGACAAATTGGATTGTGAGACTCAAATTTGAAGTGTAATGGGATAATCAAGTTAAGAGTTGGGAATCGAGAAGAAACTCGAGTTAAAATGATATTTGGCTCGGATATAAGCGAATGGTGGTGTTGTGGATAAAAGCAGATTGTAATTTGATTGGGATAACATTGGCATATGCTGAGTTGATAGCATATGGAAGTGATAGACTTGATATGCCGACAAAAGGTACAAGTTTATATTTCTATTGGATATAAGATTTATGAGCCGAATTGGTAAGCCGCTTGGCTGTTTGATTTTCTTTTGGGATAGAGATAGCCCACAGAGGCGAGTTGGAGTTTGATCGATTGACCATTACAAAGGAGGTGCTGGCAAAAAATTTCGAAAAGTTAAGGCGTTAGAAAATTTTTAGGATTTTTTAAAATTTTCATTGATAAGAATTAATTAATAATTTAATTGAAATTAAATTGGTTCAGTTGAAACTGAAGTTAAGAAGTGAACAAATATGTTCTAACCAGTCGATAGGGTCATTCTCTACCTTAGCAATTTCAAGGACGAAATTATTTTAAGTAGGGAAGATTGTAATGACCCGCATTGACAGAGGTATTATAATCAATTAATTTAATTATTGAAATGGTGGTTTAAAGAATATAATAGTCATGGAATAAAATAATGTTGAATATTTAATTAAATAATAAATTAAATAAAATATTTAATTCTGAAATAATCAGAATTGGCTGAAATGGCGATATGGTGTGAACTGGATCATATGTGATATTTAATTCAGCATGGAATTTAATTTGAATAACGAATATATTATATAAACGACAGTTTGAACGTAGAGTTATAATATAATTAAAATCGAGCTCGAAATGGCGCTGCAGTTCGTAAATTGGCGATTCGAACTTCAACTGAATGTACAGGATTCGTCTTAAGCCAGATTTCTGTGAAACAAGAAACGTTAAGAGCTGGTGGAGTATATCTTTCTAGTGGAAGAGAAAAATCGGGATTTCGTCGTGTAGATTTTGATTCACGTCCAAATCAAATTTCAGAAAAGTCGATGTGGAATTCCTTTATAATTTATAAAGAAATTATTTAAATTTTTAAAAAGGGATTTCAATATAAATCGAATATCGGGTTGACCCAGAAGTGAATATCAAGTTAGAAATTCATAATGGAATATTCTATAGCTGTATGGTATTCCACTGTGAATATAGACGATAATATTTATTTATAAATATTAAATTTAATAATATTTAAATATATTTATATATTTAAATGGGTCATCCAGAGCTTTAAAAAAATTGCCAGTTTTGCAAACGAAGTCGGAATTCGACGAAACTAATTTTGTTGGATCCGCAATGCCAAATAGTTGTTAGATTTCCAGTTTCGTGATTTTTAGAGTCACTGTGTGGTCGTACGGATTTTTAGAGTGAGAAACAGTCAGTATTTTGACGGTTAAAAATACGCGGTGTGTGCATACGAAGTCGGAATTTGGCAAAACCGGTTTCGTTGGGACCGTAATGTCGAACTCTAGCTAAATGTCCAGTTTCGTAATTTTTAGGTATCATATGTGATCGTACGGATTTTTAGAGTGCAGAGACGAATATAATAAGATAAAGATAAATATCTACAAATATCTTTGAAAATATCTATATATTTTATTTGCCTATAAATAGCACCACTACACCTCCTAAACATAAATTTCATCTTCTGCTAGTCAAACAAAAACTCAAGCCGCCAGTTCCACTCCTTATTTCACCAAAGCGCAACTTCATAAATCAAAAGAAATGGAACCAAAAATCAATAAAATCCAAGAAATGTGTATTCGATCCCCTATGAAAACCCTCTTCATTTTGATACCAGTTTCATAGGGTTCGATGTCTGTTTGGGTTCTCAACGCAATTTCCAGCGGAAGTCTAGGGTTAACGATGGCGTGAAATGGAAGCACCGATTGGAGGAATGGTCGGTGTATTTGGGTTTGTGGTTCCGATTAATGCTAGATGGCAAAAGATTGGGGGTTCCGATGGCTTTCTGGTTCATGCGAGTGTGGTTCGACGCACGAAAGGCTGACATCGAGTGTTTTGAAAATGAGCATAAGGTGATGGGTTTTCGAAGTGGAGTAGCTTGGTAGTACGTACGTTGAAATCAATGAAGTAATGGAGGAGGAATGGGAGGCTAAATTCGTCGGTTATGGTGAAGGGAAGGAGCAGGTATCGGCGGTGAAGAAGAATGGGAAAATATCTGAAGCGGGCGCTGGGTATATGGGCTGATACGGGTGTGCGTTAAGATGGGCCGGAGAAGAAATAGAAGTTAAGCCCATTTAATTAAATCGAGTTTTATTTTTAATTTGTTCTAACTTTAAAATCGAATATCTTGATCATACAAGATCAGATTGACGAACCGTAAGTTGCGTTGGGATCGTATGTACAGGAGCAACCCAATGAGACTAACTGGGAGTGGATTGGAGCTCGTTCGAATTTATGGCGAAATAAATTGTTTGATTCAAATCAAACAACAGTTTATCGTTCTTTAACGATGAACTGCCAAAGTGAGTAAATCTCACTAACTCTGAACAGTTTATAATTTCATGTTGTGTTTTTAGAACTGTTAAATATTGGTTAATTGACAGTGTGTTGACTGTTTGATTGAACTGATAGTTAGTTAGTTGAATTTCTATATTGATTCTGTTTAACAGAATACATCATATTGAAATGAAAGTGATGTTATATTATATTGTTTAACATCTGTGGATGCAGGGAAACAGGTTGGATGAATCCGATTGGATTCCTCAACATTTATTAACTATTTTCATATATTGTGATATATGATGTGATGTATATCTGTTATGTGTTATGTGTGTTAGAATGATTTTGATCATTGTTATTCGATATTTTAAATATCATAAAAGACCCTGGGATGTAAAAAGAATTATTTCAATGTATATTGAAATAAAAGGGATTTTGTAAAATCAATAGATTTTGTAAAAAGGAAATATCTCGAAAGTAAATAAAAGGAAATTGTTTATAAAACGAATAGAGTTTTATAAAAGGGAAAAATGTTGATAAAATGATTAGAATAAAATAAAGGAATGTTTATTTTGGAAATAAATAGGATTATAAAAGGAGTTAATCAACCGTAGTTTATCAAAAGGAGTTAATCAACCGTAGTTTGTCAAAGGGAGTTAATCAAATATAGTATTCGAAAGTAAGCAAATCGTATTAGTTATTCGAATAGAGTTAAACACAATATAGTTTATTCAAATAGAGTAAAAGGAGTTAATCGAATATAGTTTATTCGAATAGAAAGTTAAAGGAGTTAATCGAATATAGTTTATTCGAATAGAGTAAAAGGAGTTAATCGAATATAGTTTATTCGAATAGAAAGTTAAAGGAGTTAATCGAATATAGTTTATTCGAATAGAAAGTTAAAGGAGTTAATCGAATATATAGTTTATTCAAATAGAGTTAAAGGAGTTTATCGAATTAGTTATTCGAATAGAGTAAAAGGAGTTAATCGAATATAGTTTATTCGAATTTGAAAGTTAAAGGAGTTAATCGAATATAGTTTATTCGAATAGAGTAAACGGAGTTAATCGAATATAGTTTATTCGAATAGAAAGTTAAAGGAGTTAATCGAATATAGTTTATTCGAATAGAAAGTTAAAGGAGTTAATCGAATATATAGTTTATTCAAATAGACTTAAAGGAGTTTATCGAATTAGTTATTCGAATAGAGTAAAAGGAGTTAATCGAATATAGTTTATTCGAATAGAAAGTTAAAGGAGTTAATCAAATATAGTTTATTCGAATAGAGTAAAAGGAGTTAATCGAATATAGTTTATTCAAATAGAAAGTTAAAGGAGTTAATCGAATATATAGTTTATTCAAATAGAGTTAAAGGAGTTAATCGAATTAGTTATTCGAATAGAGTTAAACACAATATAGTTTATTCGAATAGAGTAAAAGGAGTTAATCGAATATAGTTTATTCGAATAGAAAGTTAAATGAGTTAATCGATTATAGTTTATTCGAATTGAGTAAAAGGAGTTAATCGAATATAGTTTATTCGAATAGAAAGTTAAAGGAGTTAATCGAATATATAGTTTATTCAAATAAAGTTAAAGGAGTTAATCGAATATAGTTTATTCGAATAGAGTAAAAGGAGTTAATCGAATATATAGTTTATTCAAATAGAATTAAAAGAGTTATCAAATATAGTTTATTCGATAGGAGTTAAGGGAATAGAGTTAGAATTAAGTGAATAGAATACATTGAATAGAGTTATCGAATATACCTTATCGAAGGAAAGAATTATCGATTAGAGATGATTTGAAAGAGAGTTACGTAAAGAAGTTTGTTAAAGAATTAAAAGGTGAACTTTGTCTATTTCAAAGTTAGAAACGTCGTTCAGTTAAGGTCTGAGAGGTAGTATTACCCCAACTTGATTGGCTTCATTTTTAACTAAGGAATGGTTAAGGTTCGATAGTGAAGGTGGGTTAGAAGAATTTAGTTAATAAGCGACGGTTTGTTTAAAGATATGTCTAAGTCCAATGAAGGAGTTTTGGAAATGTTTTCCAACTAAGAACCAGAAATGTTTTATGATATAGAAAACAAGAAATGAAAATGTTTTCCAATGGTAATAACATATATTTTCTAAATTTAGAAAAAAAGAAATGTTGAATATAGGGAAACAGGAGATGAAAATGAACTAAGGAGATAAATGTTAAATGATGTTTGATCGATAGAATTTCCACCTGGAAATAATATCGTTGTTTGCACACCTGTTTTTCTTTGATGGTTAAATCACAGACAATCGAAGTTTTGACCATTTTAACGTTGTTAACATGGAGAGACCGGTTGGATTATTATCCAAAGAACCACTCTGTATTAACATAGGCGTTGCGAGTCATATATGCCAAAGATAACTGAAGACGGAGTAAAGTGCAAGGGCTATTGTATAAGTCTTAGATAACAGTGTCTAAGATGGATGTATTGAATAGTACCTTCGGTTCATCCTGTTCCTGGGTGACTTGTATGGATGAATGTCTGACAGAGTATTTCCAGACGATCACGTATATTGATTTCTCCAACCGTACCAAGTGTGGAAACGGAGAAGGAAACTTCTTTTAGCTAACACATAATGTATTGTTGAGGACGTCAATCGGTGATTTGATGGATGTGATGATGTGACATTCGAAGTGAATCTGATGTGATGATGAAGCGTAACCTCAAGCCTCACATCCGGTAAATGACAGAAATCGGGCAGGCAACACAGTTAAGTCGGTCGCACCGAAGTAGGGTGTATAATCACCTGATCTAGAGTTTCATTTACTTCTAAAAATCTATTGTTGATGCTGTCCCATTTGGGAAACGGTTGCTGATCCCAACCGTTGGTGATATACATTCGATACACTCAAGCGAAATGAGTGGTCGGTCATGTGTGGCCAGTTGCAAGATGTTCTTATTGAACACAGTGTATTCCTTTCTAGAGGTACACTAGCGAAAGGTGGTTCCATACCTTGTCATAGTTGGAAATCCATTACCCAATACGTGCTTGCGGTTTTGATTGTATACTATATATGTAGAACGTGAGATGAAAGCGTTTCTGCTAGATGATTATTATATTGTGGTTGATAGACATTATTATAATATCCAAAGGGTTTTGATATAAAGATAATTTGAATTCTCATAAGAGAAAAACCCGTTCCGTTATACGGCGTGGTCTTATGAGATATCGTTTCCTGCTTGAACTGTTTTAAACTGTTTTTCTCACACCAGTCCCATGACCGACCAGGAGTTTATTTGTTTGTTTCCCTAAACTCTTAGGTGCCTAAATTTTTACGGGCAGTCAAGTAGTCGGGACTTACTGATATACTGGAAGAGCATGGATCAGGAGGCTTCAGGATCATATAGCTATAGTTATTTCCACTATGTTGTAAGTGCTGTACTTTGACAATGATATGTATATTCAAGTACAGATTTGTATTTCAAAGTTATGTTATGAAATATATTTATTCGTTCCGCTGTGATTCGTGTTACTCTGATATTGTGTTCTTCTTCTTCTTCTATTCTAAGTTGTTATCTTATCTATCCTCACCCTCTGTTTTCTTTCTATTAATTTCCTGATTTTCAGTTTAATTTGGGTTTGGACTTGTCTTTTTGGTCAGCTCAAATTGGACCAGAATTTTGGGTCATTACAACGTAGGTCTCTCGCGAGGAAGAAATACTAAAAATCTCTCATGTTATTTACTGCTTTCCGCATTTACTTTCACAACCAAAATTATATTCCCTAAGTAATTGGAATTTTTGGTGTTTATGGTATTTTTTGTCGTTAGCATTTTGGTGCTTTTACTGAGAATACTTGGATTTGCATCTTTTTCGCACATTATCATCTCAACTTCGACGAGCTTTAGGTTCCCTTGCAAAACATGTCGCCCGGTCCGCTTACTGTGGTAAAGCGACCAAAGAACGCAATGATCGGCTCTTCAACCACAGCCAAAGCTAGAACATCCCAACAGACCCTACCGACCCCCGGCCACTACTGAAATAGTCCATCTTGTTGTGGACCCCGAAGCTACTGCAACACAAGCGCAGATCCACACACTTAGTGAAAAATACGAAAACACAGTTGTCGAACTCAATCAGACGTTGAGAAATAACATTGACCTCATGCGAAAAATTCAGGAAAGTCAACGCGTCGTTGCTCGGCTCCAGCTAGCTCGGAACAACACTCTCCCTCGACCAGCTACCTCGGAAACCTCCTCTTCTAAATCAAGGGCCCAACATCAAAGAAAGAGGTTTAGTCTTAACAACAATGTCATCATCCACACCAACGCTCTAGACAATGACAATGGCTACGCCGAAGGCAATAAAATTGGCGACCGGACTACGATAACTTATAGTAAGGGAACATAGTACCAAGATCGCTCTCGATTGGTTATCCACGATGGACCGGGTCCAAGCAACGAACCCCTTCCTTGACGTAACCCAGGTGTCCCCACCCTGAATGATGGACCTAATCTCTCAGTGACCTGCGCTCTTCCAGAACAAGACACGCATCAACCTGCTCATCCTTGTCGTCCATATAAAAACCTGATCATAGATGTTGAGGATATGGAAGAAGGTGACCCGGACATTCATCACAGAGGATGCCCTCGCAATAGGGCTCCTAAACCTAGTTAGAAATCATAGATCCCGATGGCAGAGCCCCATCCAACTTATCGCCCCGACATTGTAATAAGGATCACGAGGGAAATGCGAGGAGACGGAAACGATTCACGGGAGGCCCACATTAGCCGTAGCCACTTCACGAGGATGGTAAACAAAGCCGAGTGGCCACGACGCTTCAGCATGCCACAAATGTCACTCTATGACAGCACGACTGATCCCTACGCCTTCTTGAATCGATATGAATGGAAAATATATTCCAGTAGGGGAAATGACCCGGTCAAATGCAAATGTTTTCTGGTCTACCTGTTAGGGACAACTCTACTCTGGTTCTTTCGTCTCCCACCCAACTCCATCAACAACTTTGGACGACTAGTGATAGAATTCATTAAGCAATTCAGAGTGCACATCCTGCCTCTGTAGAATGCTCTTTCCCTCACTATCCTCCATAAGGACCTAGTGAGTCACTTAAGAGCTACCTTTCCTGGTTCAACACTTCTCCCACTGAGGTCGAGGACCTGGGTCCTCGCACCAAAAAAATTAAAGTAGCAAAGGGGGTACTCCCTACTTCCGAGTTCGGGCCATGGATCGATAGGAAGCAACCTAAAAGCCTCGACGCCTACTATGAAAAGGTAGGGCAATACTTGTGCCAGGAAGAAGCGAGGCGCAACTAACCCTCTGAAACCAGTCGCCCTAAAAATCTGCATATGGACACCATGAATAGATGCATCAAAGGGAAACAAGTCGGAGAACCCTTTGATAAGGACAAGAGGGAAGGTCTCTAGAAACAAAGCCCAAATAATGGAAGACAAGGAGGCCAAAAAAACGACCATATCCGGAGGGAGCCAAGGAAAACTAGCCCTTATAGTGCTTTCGAGACTTACACCCTGCTGAATGAAGACTTAGAAGTAATTTACTTGGAAACATGTAACATGCTGCCATACAAGAAGCCACGCATCATAGAATCCATTGACACCGAGAAAAATACCGGCAGCTACTGTCGATACCACGACATGTAGGGTCATAACACCAATGAGTGTCGCTAGCTCAAGGATGCAATTGAAAAGTTGATCCATGAGAAGCGCCTTGAGTAGTACGTCAAAGAGAACTTTCTACCCGAGGCAATCTCAAATCCTTTGAAACTAAGTCCCCTAGCACCCATCAAATAAGCTCCTGGTTCGTCTAACCCAAGGAGGGAAATTGTTATCAACACCATCTGTGGTGGGCCTTACTCCACGCATGACATGTCACGACCCAAAATCCCCCTTACGGGAAATCACAGATTGAGTTGAGAACAAGCCACATCGGAACGCAAACATAAGAACATTTCATTGTTTATTACAACAATACCATCACAATACAAGAGTATACATATTATGAATCAATATTACACATTTCATGAATATCAGAGATTTAAATTACATTTAAATACATAGCAGCGGAAAAATAATACAAAGCACAACTGAAAGAAATACACGAATACAGAGCTTTCCGAGTATATTTCCAGCTGTAAACCAGGATCCTATGAATATAAATCTGCAAAAACCCCAACTACTAGCTGCCGGTGTTGAAAATAAGGGCACCCAAAGTTTAGGTTAAAACAATAAACTCCAGGTTAGTCATGCGACTGGTGTGAGAACTAAAACAGTTATTTAAAGCTTTACTTTAAATCAGATGTATCAAGGGACCACGCCGTATAACACGGAACGAGTTTCCTCCCAAGAATACTGGTGCATATAACAAAATAGCGCAATGCTTTATTGATAAATGAAGCTATTATAAGACCCAGGTCCCATCACATAATGCAACACAACCCGGAGGAAAGGTTTTTCACTTATAATAGCCAAACATGCTTGGTACGTTAAAAACAAATCATTTGATACTATTATAAGTGTATAGTGTCAAAACGATTTCAATCATAAATATCGATCATAGACGGCATGGGTACCATATATCATGTCACCATACTAAGCTCTACAATCAAAACCGCAAATGTCACGTATTGGAAGCAGGATTTCCATCTGTGAATCGAGGCAAAAGACAGTCCTTACCGAATTCGAGACAATCTAGCCCATGTCTCAGGCAAGTACTCAGTCAATCCTTTGGAGAGACAGGGACGATCCACCGATGTGGATTAAAATGCCTGAACACTGCGTTTCCCCACCCTTTGGGGCGTAAATGAGCCAAATGACTCCATTGGCTACACACAGTCACCGTTATATCCGAGGCGCCTCGCAACACCAAAAACCACACAGGTGAAAATAATATAAATGTCAAGGCTGGTAGGTCACTAACACGACCCTTGCTAGAAGGAAATGCATGCCCTCCCCGAGGTCCTCTCCCGTTTCTGGTTCACGACCGGGGTGTGAGGCTCGCGAATCAATGTTACTCAAAGCTATGCCACACAGGCGGTGCTTTGATGAACAACCACAAGACTTTTCTTTTCAACAGAAGCGTTGATCAATTACCACTTAGGCATGCCACACAGACAATTCACTCCATGCGATTGATATCCCTCAATATATAACCCCTGAGCTCGTACTTCTTAGAGAAGGGCGTTAAGCAAGAGAATAAATTCTCTGCTGCCAAAAAGATATATATTTAATAAAAATCAATCAAACAGAATAAAATCCAATGTCATACACACAGTCAATTTACAAGTTCGTTCTGGGTATGAACGAAACCGGAGGCACCTTGTACCTCGCATATCCATCGATCTCCAAGTAAGTCTGGATGATCACCAAATGATTCCCTCCTCTTGGGTGTACAGCCCAATCAAGATCATCAGTAATCACCCAAACGATGTAAAGATCTCTGGTCTTCAACCACCGTCTTTATCCTCGACACCATGTCGAATCAGTTATTCAGAATGGGATAAACCCAGTCTTTCTGAATAACTCGCATATATAATAAACAATTGTTACACAAACAGAACATACGCCTCATTCCAACTCAGAATATTCTTTTATTCAAATATTCTTATACTTTGGGTAAGGTTCCCATTAATTTTATCAAAGATAAATTCTTTAAATTTATTCTTTAATCTTCTTTTGAATATCAATTCAAATTAGTCTGGCTTAGCGAACTACACCGAAGTAATCATTTTTTTTATTTCTCAATCCCAACCTATTCATCCCATGAAGTAAAACTAGTCATACTTCATATCTAACACCATGGTGTTGTCGGTAAATTCAATTACCATTTCACGTTCAAATCTAATTAAAGATTTAACTATCGCCTGGAGTAAAACTGGTGATACTTCATTCTCAATCATTTCAATCTAATTAAAGATTCATTAAAACTCCACTTGGTTTTAATTTTCCCAAAAGTCACTATCAATGATTATTTAACTTGGGAAATCATATCATGTCTTTAACTGGGTTAAAGAACCAATGTCATTTAAAACACGGTTCACTATAAACCCAAAATCAAATTCCATTCCAATTCAATTATTGAAACTTCTAGTTACTTTTAAGACCCATTCAAATCCAATTTATTTATTTAAAAATAAATAAATTATTATTCTAGTTCAAAACTAGTTCATTTCGATAAAATCTATTTTTCTCTTTTCAGATTTGGAATTTTTCATCTCAATTCTTCACAAATCATTTCTTATGATTTTACACAAATTATTACTATTTTTAATTTTATCAAGGCCCGCATAATCGAATTCCATCAACGACCATCGAACTGCACTTACAAAGACCTTTTCCAAATTTTATTTGGACATAATTCCAAATCCAACCGTTAGATTCCAAATATCTAATATTCATTAGAAAGCTCTTTTCGATACGAACCCAATGGTTCTGATTTTAGGAGAATCCGACAGTCGGATCTCCCGTAATATCCATTTGAAGTCAATGGTCAAAATTCGTGAACTGCCACGGCGCGGCGCGTTCTATTCAGGCCATTATATATATATATATATATATATATATATATATATATATATATATATATATATTTCGTCGATTTTGTAACGACCCAGAAAATCTGAACCAATTTAAAATTTTTAAATTGGCTAAAATAATGGATTTTAAATATTTAAAATAAATATTTTAAATAATGGCGATGAAAACTGAGTTTGAATCGACAATTGAAAACGAATATAATTAATTATAATTATAAACAAGGCCTGAAATGGCGTGGCAGTTTCAAAAATTGAATTCAAACTTTGTCGGACTGTACCGGGTGCAAAACAATCCGGATTTTAGTGAAACCAAAAACATTAGGATCTAATTGGTAATATCTTTCTAACGAATCCGACCAATTGAAATTTGATAGCGGGAATCAAAAGATATGTCCAGTTGAAAATTCTGAATAGTCGCTATGGAATTCAGGCCCTTAAAAATGGACATTTTGCAAACGACCTCGGATTTCGATGAAACCACTTTTGTTGGATCCGTGATGTCAAATTATTGCTAGGTTTCAAATTTCATAATTTTTCGAATCAATATGTGAGCGTGGCAAAGGAAAACGCGTTTGACCGGTTTCAGTTGATTTTAATCGACTGGAAATTGGCCATTTTTCAAACGGTCTTAGAATTTGACGAAACTAGTTTTGTTAGGACCGTATCGTCAATACGAAGCTAGAAAATATTTTTCGATAATTTTTCTAGTTAGTATGTGACCCCAGTAAATTGAAATGCGCGTTCAAATTCAATATATAGAGTTATATGTTGATTTTAACGGAAACTGATCGAAATGATCAAATCAGCTTGCGATACATATCCCATTGTGTTCGGAATGGGGGTTAAACGCTATGGACGATAGGCGGTGGGCCTCGTTTCGAGGTCGTGGGTAAAAGTCAACTTTATGCAATTAATTTAATTAATAAAAAAATAAAAAAAATAAAAAAATATCTCCCTCCCTTTATCCTTCTTTCTGGCCCCTCCCCCGATTTCATTAATCAGAAAAAAAAAAAGCGCTCGAGCCCTTCAAGAATCGCCGACACCCATCGCGGCGGCGCCACCACCCACGAGCCCACCCCTCCGATCGTCTTGCCCGTCTCTCCTTCTCCCCCGTTCACCTCTCCTCCCTGTTCGACCCAAAATCGCGACGCCACCACCGAAGACCGCCGTGCCCTAGCCTCCCACCGCCGACCGCACCACCACTCCGCCGCCTCAGCCCACATCCCGACGTCTGACGACCCCCCCCTTCTCGTTACAGTAAGTATTTTATTTTATTTTTATTTTTATTTTTAATTCTGAAATACAGATTTCTTTTTTTTAGGAAATACTGATTTCTTTTTTTTAGGAAATACTGATTTTGTTTAAAAGGAAATACTGATTTTGTTTAAAAGGAAATACTGATTTTGTTTAAAAGGAAATACTGATTTTTTTTAAAAGTAAATACTGATTTTTTTAAATGTAAATACTGATTTTTTTTAATGGATAAAACTGATTTTTTTTTTTAAAGGATAAAACTGATTTTTTTTATAAAGGATAATACTGATTTTTTTTAAAGGATAAAACTGATTTTTTTTATAAAGGATAAAACTGATTTTTTCTAAAGGATAAAACTGATTTTGATGAAAAGGTTTAAACTTTAAATAGAAAAAGATTAGAACTTTAAATAGAAAAAGATTAGAACTTTAAAAAGAAAAGATCAGATTTTTTTGAATAGAAAAGATCATATTTTTAAAATAGAAAAGACGGAATTTTTATTAAGTAGAAGAAGTAAGATATGATTTTTATATTTTTAAAGTAATAAAAATATAATTTTTACATCATAGGAATATTAAAAATATAATCTTTATTTTTGAAAAGGCGGAATCTATATTTTTGAAATGCAATTTTTATATATTGAATAACATAGTAAAAATTCGATTTTTACATATATAGAGAATACGGGCAACGAAAGCAACAAAAGGCGAGATTGGCGAAGATTTCTATAAAGGAAGAGTCGTGGTATTGGATAGCTATTGGTGAGAATTTCTCACTCTTCAATTTCTTTTTCTATATATATATATGTGTTGAAATAAAAGTGAATTGCTATATATAAATATATATATATATATATATATATATATACGCCCCTCGTCCACAAACCATGGACGATATTTATTGGTTGAAATTGTTATGAAAATTGATTGATAGCGAATGATTCTTTGGGATTGTTTGTGAATGATATTGGTTGATTGTGGTTGAAAAATACCCATTTGTGGTTGAGAAATATTTGGTTGAAACCACATAGGATTAGTTTGTGGGAATTAAATAAATATATACATGCCGCCTGCGTGCGAACTAGATGCATGATCCCCATTGTCAAAAACCGCGAGGTTTTAAGGTAGAGCGAGGAGCCGTACTAGGGACGGTCCCGGTTTTAACTACCCTGCCGTTATGCTGCCGAAATTTTGAATAATATTCATGTGTTTGAATTATTTTCATATGCTTAAACTATATTTATTCATTGAATAGAAAACATTCATGTGTTGAATTGATATTCATTCGTTGATTAGAAATTCATGTGTTGAATGGTATTCATATTTTGAAATAAATTGTTTGATAATAAAAATCACATTTTTATCTATATATAGAAAATTATAGAAAACATTCATGTGTTGAATTGATATTCATTCGTTGATTAGAAATTCATGTGTTGAATGGTATTCATATTTTGAAATAAATTGTTCGATAATAAAAATCACATTTTTATCTATATATAGAAACTATAGAAAACATTCAGGTGTTGAATTGATATTCATTCGTTGATTAGAAATTCATGTGTTGAATGGTATTCATATTTTGAAATAAATTGTTTGATAATAAAAATCACATTTTTATCTATATATAGAAACTATAGAAAACATTCATGTGTTGAATTGATATTCATTCGTTGATTAGAAATTCATGTGTTGAATGGTATTCATATTTTGAAATAAATTGTTTGATAATAAAAATCACCTTTTATCGACTATATGAACTGTGTAAAATAATCTCGTTTTAAAAGAAATTGTTTTATGATAAAAATCCCATTTTTATCACCAACTTGAACTATATAGAAAAATAGTGTTTTGAAATGAATTGTTTTACCATAAAAATCACATTTTTATTGTATGCATAAATCGTCGAAATGTGAAGTGTTAAAAATAGCCACTTGTTCAAAATAAACATATATGAGTTGAAATATTCATTAATTAGCTAATGAAACGATTTGCACCTATTTATGTAACATTAGAATGAATGGTGTTTTTAAACCAAATAGAAATCAAATATGAAGTTGAATAGAAAATGATAAATGATAAGAACTATATATATATGTACATGCATATTCATTGAACAGGTTATAGCAAAGGGGCTAGAGAAGAGGAATAAAATTTTGTGCCCGACAAATAGGTACACATTTACTGCTTTGTTTGGGTGATGATTTTATGAGCCTGTTGGCTAGCCGCTTGGCTTTTTCTTTTTCTTTTTGAGATTAAAAGGACCGGGAAAGCTATTTGCGATTTCCCGATGCTCCTGGTGCAGGGGAGGTTATGGCGAAATTTTCCAAAAAATTTAAGGCGTTAGTGAAATATTTGAAGTGAAAACGATATTGAAATCATTGAATGAACTATATTTATATAATTATATAAATATAAATAAAATTAAAACGAAACGAGGCCGTGCGGTTCGTATTTTGAAACCGTGATTTCAAACAACTAGTGCGGGAAATCAGACCATTGGATTTTCCCGAAACCTCAACCGTCGGGTTCGCCTTGGAAATATCTTCCCAACGGCACCAACCTTGTAAAAATCCAATGGTTGGATTGTCTGGAATGTTTAATTCAAATCTGAATAAAAACAGCGCCAGAAGCGATTATATATATATATATATATATATATATATATATATATATATATATATATATATATTTATTTAATTATATATTTAATCGAATAACGACGCTGCAGTTCGTATTTTGAAATCGAAACTTCAAACGATTGTACCGGGAGATCCGACCGTCGGATTTTCCCGAAACTGGAACCGTTGGATTCGTTTTGAAAAGATCTTTCTAATGATGTAAATTTTGCGAAGATCCAACGGTTAGATTTTCAGATATGTGTAAATCAAATCTGAAGAAAAATAGCGCCACGGCCGCTTTATGGCCCGAAGCGTCGTTTTGAATAAATTAGCTATTTTAAAATAAATAAAAATAGCGATAAATCGTTATAAAATATTGGAAACGTTATGGAATGGAAATAAACTGAATTTGCTTGATTTATGTGATTTTTGATGGTTGAATGTGTTTGTTGTGAAAATTACATTAAAGGACACAATTGGTGTTGTCGAATAATTTAACCATTGAAATAAATTGATTTGAAATTCTAAATATACGTGAATTATTTGAAAAGGCCGAGTTAATTCTAATTTCGAATAATTGACCGACGATTGAAATTCGAAGATGAAGGCGATGGTCGAAGACCGGAGATCTTCACCTCGTTTGGATGGTAACCGAGGTCCTGATTGGGAGGCATCCCGAAATATGGATAGTGAGTGGTGGTCGTCCAGACGTACGTGCTGATCGATGGGTTTGCGAGGTATTTAGTGCCTCCGGTTTTGTTCAGACCCAGAACGGACTTGTAAATGGACTGTGTGTCCGACATTGGAATTTGTTATGTGTGATTGATAGCCATCAGTTGCACAGTGTGAATTGCCTGTGTGGCATGCAAAGATTGAGTGATCAGGGCTTCTGTTGAAAAGCGAAGTGTTGTGGTGATGATCCAAGCACCGCCTGTGTGGCGTAGCTTTGTGTATAACGTAAATTCGCGAGCCTCACACCCCGGTACGAACCTAAAACGGGAGGAAGGACCTCAGGGAGGACATGCGTTTCTTTCTAACTAGGGTGGTGTCAGTGACCTACCAGCCCTGACATTTATATACTTTTCACCTGTGTGGTTGTTGCTGTTGCGAGGCGCCTCGGTTTGATCGGACGATCCGGGTCCGATGGAGTCATTCGTTGGCTCGTTTACGCCCCAAAGGGCGGGGAAACGTATTGTTCAGGAATTTTAATCCACATCGGTGGACCGGCCCTGTCGCTCCTAGGGTCACTCGAGCTCTGATTCTGAGACACGGGCTAGAGCGTCTCGAATTCGGTAAGGACTATCTTTTGCCTTGGTTCAAGACGAAAACCCATTTTCCAAATACGTGATTGTGCGGTTTTGATTGTATATCTATATATGGCGACATAGTGGTATGGGGCATTAATGCCGTCTATGATTGATAGTTATGATTTGAAATTGTTTGCAAAACATATAAACACTAGCAATAATATCAAATGCCTTTGTTTTATTCGTATCAAGCATATTTGGCCGTTATAAGGAAAAAACTCTATCCTCCGGTTTGCGTTGCATTGTGTGATGGGAACTGAGTCTTATAACGGTTTCATTTTTATAAAAAGCATAGCGATGTTTAAAAGAAAGATTTGTTTTAAAGCACTGGCAATCCAATGGAGTAAACCCATTCCACGAAAGTGGCGTGGTCCTGTGATTAGCCATATTATATATGTGTTGAATGGATTTCTCATACCAGTCCCATGACTGACTCGTAGTTTGTTTCACTTTCAAACTCGGGTGCCCCTTTTTCTACACGGGCAGCCTTGTATTCAGGTTTAGCTGGTTCTTTTTCTGGATAGCTGGAGCTGAAGATGGATTCTATCATTTATTTCTTTTTATGCTGTTCAGCTCCTATTGTACATATTTTGTTTATTTCCGTTGTAGACATTTATGTATAGCTGAACTGTATTTGTACTAAGTAAGATCCTGTATACTGTGTAACTCTGATGATTACTTTTATCCAGTATATTCTATTGTTCATTATCTGGTGTATTTATTTAATTCTGTTCTGCTATTATCTGTTTCTGTGTTATATTCCAAAGATAACCCTTGTTTCCGTGAGAACGGGATTTCGGGTCGTCTCAACGTGGTATCAGAGCTTTAGTTAAGCTTAGTTCTGGAATATAACATTTGAACGAACTCGTCAGAAATAGAACCAGTAGTGTTCTAGGACGGGTAACTCTATACAGATAGGATCAGTAAAATCCTAGTATGAGAAGCAGAATGAAATTACACCTAGATAGACACATTTACATTTGAAGTATGTGTTTCTATATTTTAAAATACCTTTTCTGTGACCTGACACTTGATCTGCCATTTGCAGAAGTACTAGAAAATGAGTGTCAGAAACAGAAGGAATGCAGAACCGGATATTGAGGCCCTATTAATCAAATATCGAAATATGGGTGGAATACCGTTCTCTGGTGAAGAATCTATTATGAAGACACAAGCTTGGATTCGTTCGGCTGAGAAAATCTTCGAAGCATTAAAGCTTAGGGATGACCAGAAAAGATTACTGGCCTCCTGGGCACTCAAAGAAGAAGCTTTGTTTTGGTGGGATTTAATCATTAAAGATAATCCAGAAGGTGATATCACCTGGGACCGATTCAAAGTGATTTTCTTAGAAAGATTTACTCCTCCCGAAGCAACTGAGCGATTATGTGATGAATTTTCTTATCTGATACAAGGAGACATGACAATTCCCGAATATCATAAAAAATTCAATGAACTTTCTCACTTTGCCCCTCATCTAATTCAAAATCCGAAGAGGAAGAATATGAGATTTATCAATGGGCTTCAAAGGAAATACCAGAATAAAGTATTGGGGCATGTGAAGCTTCCTTTTCCAGAAATGATTTACATGGCTTATCAGTATGAAGATCTTCATAAGAAAGGAATGTTGCGTGACGAAGAAGAAGTTTGTTGTAGTGACAAAGGAGATTCGGAAACTGATATTCCTGAAGCCAGTATGATGTCTGAAGTCAGTAAGGAGCCCGAAGTAAATCGAAAAAGGGCCAGATCAAAAAAAGAACCAGTAACGACTACCATATGTAGTAACTGTAAGGAGCTAGGGCATTTGTCGATTAACTGCGGACCCTTAAAGAAACGATTAAAGGGCGGGTTTCAATCCAAGAAGGGATTTCAGGAGAATAGAAAGTGTAGTCAATGCCATCAGTCTGGTCATCTTTCAAAGGCCTGTCCGCTATTCAGAAAACCTAAAGCAGTACATGTAAATGAAGTGGTAGAAGTACCCGCACCCTCGTCTGCTCAGGAAAGGTCTGATGTTTTAGAAGGCACGCTCAATGTCAAAAACATTCCAGTTAAAGTACTGTTTGACACAGGCGCGTCACGAAGCTTCATTGCAAAGAGTGCAGTCAGGAAGTTAGATTTGAATTTGAAAAAGCTCAAAGAGCCCATGACTGTCCAAAATCCAGTTGCGAGTTCCATCAATCTCAGTTGGATCTGTGCAGTACCTGTCTCTTTTTCTTGCTATAAATTCCCTATTGTCTCTATCGTCATGAATTTTAATGAATTCGATCTTATTCTGGGATTGGACTGGCTAACCCAATATGAAGCAGAGGTTACAAGCGCCGAGAGAGTTGTAAAGGCAAAGGCAAAATCGGGAAATTATATAACCATATCTTGTGAAGGCCCGACTTCAAATAGAAAAGATTTCTGGTCAGCTCTCGATGTTTCTCCAGCTCAAATAGAAAATATCCCAGAAGTCACAGAGAATATTCCTGACCTCATCAAAGACATTCCTGTCGTCAAGGACTATGCGGATGTGTTCGAAGAAGTTGTTCACTTACCTCCGCAGAGAGAAATAGATTTCAAAATTGCTTTAATTCCGAATGCAAGGCCTGTAGTTCACGCTATTTGAAGAATGTCCTTGAAAGAGAAGGAGGAATTAGACAATCAAACACGACAGCTGGTATGGAAAGGTCTGATCAGGCCTAGTTTCTCTGATTGGGGTGCAGCAGTGGTATTTGTCCCAAAATCTGACGGTACTCTACGGCTATGCGTGGACTATCGTGATCTGAACAAGCAGACAATAAAGAACAAGTATCCATTGCCGCGGATTGATGATTTGTTGGATCGGTTAAATGGAGCACAAGTATCCTCACGAATGGACCTAGCTACAGGATTCCATCAACTTCGAATTGCCGAAGAGTGTGTTCCAATGACAGCGTTCAGAGGCCCCGACTTATTCTACGAGTGGTTAGTAATGCCGTTCGGCTTATGTAACGCTCCAGCTTACTTCGTCGATCTGATGAACAGAGTATTCAGAGGAGTATTGAATAAATTTGTCCTGGTTTTTATTGACGATATTCTAATCTTCTCTAAATCAAAGGCCGAACATGACAAACATTTGGAACAAGTATTAGAAATTCTCAGACGGAATGTGTTGAAAGCCAAATTTTCCAAATGTATCTTCTGGCAAGATGAAGTAAAATTTCTGGGCCACGTCGTATCGAAAGAAGGAATCGCTGTGGATCCAAGTAAAATCACAGCCATTCAGAATTGGAAACAGCCCAGTACTCCCACTGAAGTCCGCAGTTTTCTCGGATTGGCTAGCTATTACCGGAAGTTCGTTAAAGACTTTTCGAAGATATCTGGTCACTTAACGAAGCTTACAAAGAAGCATTCTAAATTCAAATGGACTCAAGAGAGTGAGGAGGCTTTTGAGGAGCTAAAGTTAAGGTTGACAACTGCTCCAGTGTTAACCATTATAGATGGCAACCAAGATTTATAAGTCTGGACTGATGCTTCTAGAGAAGGCCTTGGGGCAGTGTTAATGCAAAGGGGTCAAGTGATTGCTTATGCTAGCCGTCAACTGAAACCGCACGAGAAAAACTATGTAACTCATGATCTTGAGTTATTGGCTATCATATTCTCTTTGAAGATCTGGAGACACTATCTTCTGGGCGAGAGATTTGAACTATTTACAGATCACCAGTCGTTAAAGTATCTGTTCACTCAGAAGGACTTAAATTTGAGGCAGCAGCGTTGGCTGGATTTTCTTGCAGCATATGACTTTGAAATTATATATACTCCCGGGAAAGCCAATGTCGTGGCCGATGCGTTGAGCCGAAAGAATGTAATGATCACCAGCTTTATTATCACGACATCCTTGATTGACAAAATATCTATTCTTGAGAAGGAGGATAACTTTATAAAAGATATGATCAAAAGGATTCAGAAAGGCGAACCCTCATGTTTTCAAATAGATAACGACGAGACCTTGAGGTTGAAAGGAAGGATTTGTGTTCCTGACATCCCAGAGTTAAAAAGGGAAGTGTTAGACGAGTGTCACAAGTCCAAGCTGAGTATCCATCCTGGCGTGGCCAAAATGTATAACGATCTCAAAAGAACATTCTGGTGGAAGGCTATGAAGAGAGACGTTTCAATATACGTTAGCCGATGCCCTACTTGCCAGCTAGTTAAAAGCGACCAATAGAAATTGGCTGGATTATTACAACCGCTAGAAGTTCCTGGTTGGAAGTGGGAACATATTTCTATGGATTTCATTGATGGTTTGCTCAGAACCAGAAAAGGGAATGACAGTATTTGGGTGATCGTAGATTGCTTCACGAAGACCGCACATTTCATACCTGTCAGATCAAATAGAACTGCTCAGAGTCTGGCGCAGATTTACTTCAGGGAAATAGTTAGACTACATGGAGTGCCGCTCAGTATAGTCAGTGATAGAGATACAATATTCACTAGTAAATTCTGGGAAGCATTTCAAGTCGAGCTAGGAACGAAGTTAAACTTGAGCACCGCTTATCATCCTCAGACAGACGGTCAGACTGAGAGGGTGAATCGCATTTTAGAAGATCTATTGCGGGCTTGTGTTCTAGATTTCGGTGGATCATGGGAAGACCATCTGCATTTGGCTGAATTCTCTTATAACAACAGCTATCAGGCAAGCCTGACAATGTCGCCATTCGAAGCATTGTATGGTAGACCGTGCCGTTCTCCTGCTTGTTGGGTCGAGCCTGGAAATAGACTTGTGTTGGTTCCTGATATGATTCGAGAAGCTGCCGACAAAGTCGATTTTATTAAGAAGCGATTACTCGCCGCTCAAAGCCAACAAAAGAGCTATGCCGATAGAAGAAGAAGAGATATATCCTTTGAAGTTGGCGACTACGTATATTTGAAAGTATCGCCAATGAGAGGAGTTATCCGGTTCGGTAAAACTGGAAAGTTAGCACCCAAATTCATAGGTCCGTTTCCTATTCTGGAACGGATCGGAACTCTCGCTTATAGGGTCAAACTTCCTGATTGGTTGCCTGGAGTTCATGATGTATTTCATATATCTCAACTTCGAAAGCACGTTCATGATCCAGACTTGATCGTGGAAGAAGCAGCTCAACAGGACATTGAAATTACTCCAGAATTGGCCGTGAGACGTGAGCCGCTAAAGATTATCGGCAAAGAAACCAAAGAGCTGAGGAACAAGAAGGTTCACTTAGTCAAAGTGCAATGGAGTGGAGATCCGCGAGATTGTACTTGGGAAACAGAGGACAGCATTCGGAAAGCTTATCCTAGATGCCGAGTGGATATCTCTGATTGACTCCGGTGCCAGGTACATTTACCCCACTTTGCACTACCATTCAATTCTCTACTCTATTGTTATTTTCTTTTCATAGATGTGCACTTTTAATTATATAGTCTGAATGATTTTAAAGAGTATAGGATTTGATTAGTATATTTTTGAAGAATAAAAACAAATTGGTTGTTGTATGATTGTAGATTTATCAAACCACTTTCGACTTTGTTCCTTTTCGGGGACGAAAAGTTTTAAGTGGGGGAGATTGTAACGACCCAGAAAATCTGAACCAATTTAATTTTTTTAAATTGGCTAAAATAATGGATTTTAAATATTTAAAATAAATATTTTAAATAATGGCGACGAAAACTGAGTTTGAATCGACAATTGAAAACGAATATGATTAATTATAATTATAAACAAGGCCTGAAATGGCGTGGCAGTTTCAAAAATTGAATTCAAACTTTGTCGGACTGTACCGGGTGCAAAACAATCCGGATTTTAGTGAAACCAAAAACATTAGGATCTAATTGGTAATATCTTTCTAACGAATCCGACCAATCGAAATTTGATAGCGGGAATCAAAAGATATGTCCAGTTGAAAATTCTGAATAGTCGCTATGGAATTAAGGCCCTTAAAATGGACATTTTGCAAACGACCTCGGATTTCGATGAAACCACTTTTGTTGGATCCGTGATGTCAAATTATTGCTAGGTTTCAAATTTCATAATTTTTAGAATCAATATGTGAGCGTGGCAAAGGAAAACGCGTTTGACCGGTTTCAGTTGATTTTAATCGACTGGAAATTGGCCATTTTTCAAACGGTCTCAGAATTTGACGAAACTAGTTTTGTTAGGACCGTATCGTCAATACGAAGCTAGAAAATATTTTTCGAGAATTTTTCTAGTTAGTATGTGACCCCAGTAAATTGAAATGCGCGTTCAAATTCAATATATAGAGTTATATGTTGATTTTAATGGAAACTGATCGAAATGATCAAATCAGCTTGCGATACATATCCCATTGTGTTCGGAATGGGGGTTAAACGCTATGGACGACAGACGGTGGGCCTCGTTTCGAGGTCGTGGGTAAAAGTCAACTTTATGCAATTAATTTAATTAATAAAAAAATAAAAAAAAAATATAAAATAATATCTCCCTCCCTTTATCCTTCTTTCTGGCCCCTCCCCCGATTTCATTAATCAGAAAAAAAAAAAGCGCTCGAGCCCTTCAAGAATCGCCGACACCCATCGCGGCGGCGCCACCAACCACAAGCCCACCCCTCCGATCGTCTTCCCCCTCTCTCCTTCTCCCCCGTTCACCTCTCCTCCCTGTTCGACCCAAAATCGCGACGCCACCACCGAAGATCGCCGTGCCCTAACCTCCCACCGCCGACCGCACCACCACTCCGCCGCCTCAGCCCACATCCCGACG